>MU159609.1:45637-59924 GCA_015888305.1 Antheraea pernyi | reverse complement strand
TATATCGACAATACGGACATATGATATCTATATAATAAAGGATTTAAGATATATTGTTCCATAATGTATAGCTTATAATTTGCATTACTTTCTTATATAGTGTTAGTGAGCACTGAGTTTGGTATATAGTAGATTGTAGTTCCAGGTATGTTGCTGATGATAAACCCCATCCCATTCGATATGCTATTTGCATTCTTATATCTAATGTACACGTTACATATAACAGTTGACGTGCGTGTCGTAGTTACAAATGTTTTTGAAAAAGCGTTTCTGTAATGTACACACCCACTCACAATTTCACATTACTTTAATAAATTTTTAAAAAGCGCGTGCGGAGCCGCGGGTAACAGCTAGTCTATACTATTATATAAAGCTGCAGAGTTTGTTTGTTTGATTGAACGCAATGATCTCAGGAACTACCAGTCCGATTTGAGAAAGTCCTTCGGTTTTAGATACCTCATTTATCAAGGAAGGCTTTAGGCTATATATCATCACGTTAAGACCAATAGAAGCAGAGCACCAATGAAAAATGTTTCAAATTCAGGCACTTTTTTCTTTTTGAGAGATTTCGTTAGCGTTAGTATTATATACGTTGCCATGGTAACGTGGTAAGTTTCTATCGCAAACATTTTCAAAGTTTATTTTATTTTCCTACTCAAAAAGTTTATACTACTTTTATTTCTAATTTTTTATTTGTTCTCTATTACGTATTATAAAAATAAAGTTTGTGTATGTACAATTAAATTAACAATTTTTTGATGAATGGATATGGCTACAAATTACCAAAAAATGATGAGAACGAGAAGTGCACATCACTCAAGAAATGCTGGATTAATTTCGTATTAACGCTTTTTAGTTTTACTCCCTAGACACTTATTCTCTCATCAAACTGAAATAGTTTAGAAAATTATCCGATACAAAATGTATATAAGAGTTGTTGAGGTATGTATGCCTGGTACACATATATGTTTCAACAACTCATTTATGTATGAATAGTTAACTTAGCTTAGCTCAGATAGGTCGCGAATTGCATGTATCAGGCAACAGCCCAAGCCTAGGTGTGCCGGGCACCTTTGAACTAGTTGTCAAATAAAATCGGCTTAATGCCTTAAGCGCTTACCTTAGTAGTCCGGTGAAGCTATTAAGACCTTGCTAGGTGAATAGAGTAATAAGAGCGAGAAAAAAAAATTAAAAAAATATCACGATGCCTTCATTTAATAAAAATTATAAGTTATATATAATTACAACGTTTTAAGAAACTACGATATTTATAAGCACTGCGCATGCAGTGACGTGAATTTTCATGTCGTGAGGAAGTGGGCTGTGTGCATAAGCTGTGCATATGTTTTTTCCTCTGCACATAAAATATGCTGTTAATATAATAAACGACGTAGACTAAGTCGCCGGTATCAGCTAGTGTATACATTTTTAGAGGATTTTCTTGACGTATATAGTAATGAAAAGGCTAAGTGTAAGATATCAGACGAGTGAAGTGTCGCCTATTAATTCGTTCGAAAGCCGTTAGGTTGAAGTGTCCCTGCGCGAGGGAAAGCTGCTAACTCGATAACAAGACACAACAGTTCTCCTAATTGCAATTTATTGCAGGTACTACAAACAAGTCAGTCTCACTCAACGCTCACGTATTTTAAATTAATTTGCAAATTTCGACAAGCAACTACATCTGTACTGAGAATGGTTCTAGCTAACTCATTTACACCGGCAGAAGCTTAATTTGTCTCTAAATAAATGGTAATGAGATTCCACATTTCTGTATCTGCTGTTGAGACTGAAATACATTTGATTTAAAAATTTATACTTTTACAAATTAGTGCATGCTTTTACTGTTATTCATAAAGTTGACATTTCTAATAACATGTATGTTACCTATGTATTAATTGGGCCGGTGCATAAAATATTATGTTTTATGTGATAACTGATCGGTTAAATATTAAAAGCCAAGGAACGCAAAAATATAATAAAAAAATAAACAGAAAGAGTATATTGGTTTTTGAATACCTATAATTCAGTATACAATTTCAGAATACATTATTATCGATTTATGTACGTCCGCATTTTATTAATTTATAATTGGAAGAAAACGAAAGGCTATGATGATGATCCATATTTATTTGATGATATATATTTACTTTTTATCCTCTGCTGTTTACCCTGTAACCCATCGGCAGATTTTTTATGATCCAAATCTCAAAATGGCGGATCATATGTTTAAATAACTAGCAAAATTTTATAAACTATAATTTTAGATTACATAATTTGTTATCGTTTGGTTTGCAACTTTTGTAACAAATACGGTATTTATTAAACTTTGCTACCAACAGTTTGTTGATCAATGTATCATAATGCCTATATTTATTTCTATAGAGCTTCAACTCTTATGGTTTTGAACAGTCCAGAGGTAAACCTAGCTTCCATAAAATAGAATCTAGGTTTCTACGTAAATAGAACTAGGGAGCTCGTTTCTTTTCATACCATTTTTAAATCTTATTCTGATTGTATTTAATTACAACCCTAATTATTGATAATATCCTCAACCTGTTATCAAACCTGTACAGGACGTTTAGTATTCTATTTTTCAAATTTTAGTTCTTGTTATAAGGGGGACCTTAAGAATATTGAACTTAATACTATCAGATTTTATAGTATTTTTCCGTTTTCTGTATCCCATAAAGTTGCCAGTAGTTTGATTATGAAAAACTAATTTTTATTTATGAATTCACGTTATATTACAAAAGGCAAATATAGTAATTAACGATTAAATTTTTCCCAAAAAGAGCAATGTCGTTCCTTTATTCAGATTACCTATTTTCCTTTGTACGGCGAATATCTCTAGTCCTGTTTATAATTTGTCTGAAGAGCAATTAATTTTAAGTCAACAATAGAAAAGTTCTCCGTTCTGATGCATTGTATTCCGCTTAGCCGGTTGTTTTCTTGAAATAGCTTATTCACTGATTTCCTTTATTAGTTTCGCATTGAGACGTCTGACTAATCTTCGTCTTCAGTTTCTTTGATTATATTTAAATCTGTCAGATGTTTATATAAAAGATTGAGAACAAAGATTTTTTTCTTCGAAACTTATAAATGTGAATAATAAAAGTAAATAATGTCATATCTTCCATACATTTTTCTGTGAAATTACCTAATAACCTTGTACGTATTTTGATGTTTCAAATTTATGATTAGATTTTTTTTAATGTCTAGGTATAGGGTTTGGTTACATATTGAGCATGTCTCCCCAGTGATTACCAACAAAATACAATAAGTAAATAATCAATAATTTACCGGTTTTTCATTCCAGATATAATCAGCCTGTAAAGCATTATTACTTCCTCGGATATCGCGAAAGCAAGGATAATATTACATAAACCTACAGATTTAAATCAGTCATTCATTTTATTTTCGAGTGCTAAAGGAACGAAAATCGTATGGGATTTTATATTAATTGGCCTGGTATTCAATTGTGACATATCAATGTTGCCCTTTATACATTAATTATATAGATACATAATTATTATAAGTATATAATTAGTTGTTTTAAGTATGTTTTTTGTAGGAATTGAAATGTATGTAGTGAGACATTGTGTAAGGTAATCCAAAAAGGTTTTACACAACAAGGTTTAACGCACAGTCTAATATATTCGTAGCGCTGTGGTAATTAGCCCTATTGCTTGGATTCGACTCCAACTAACATTTATGAGATCAATATTATTGTCTGTTCTGTGTCTTTTTATTAAATTATACATGTCTATTATGTCCGATGTTTGTTTACCACAATACAAGCTCTGTTTAGTTGAAAATTAAACGGAAAATATATCCTCATATAATTGTCAGACGCCCGTCGACGAGATATAAAAAAGAAATACTTTTAAAATGCCTTTATATCAATAATATAAATTACAATTAATCTAAAGCTAAGATATAACTACTGCTTGAAGCGTCGTTGTCTCACGTGAGGCATATAGATTGTCATAGTGAGACATCAAAATGGGATTTAATATTTGAAGCGGATCTCACAACGCTTCGGTGTATGGCGAATCTCAATTCCTTGTATTGGCATGTCACATTTTTGGTGGCCAGCGTTTTATAACTGTTATATGTGAATGTAAGTTATATTGCAATTTGGCGGTTTCCATATGCTGTGATGGTGTAACATAATTAATATTATTAGCTGTACCCGCAGCTCCGCACGCGTTTTTATTAAATTGTATTAAAGCAATATAAGATTGTGAGATAGAAATGCTCATTAAAAACAATTGTAAGTACGACACGTACGCCACTTACAGTAACATGTAACGTATACATTAGATACATAAATACTAACAGTGTGTCAAATGAAGTTTATAATCACCAACATATTTGGAACCTTAACGGGCCCTCAGTGCTCACTTACACTGTATAAGGAACTAATGAAAGAGTGATTTAAAGATAGATAATGATATAATATGTCTATATTATCAATAAGTAATACGTTTATGATCTAATATCATGTTAGAATGACTCCGTCCATATTTAAAATTACTATTAATAATTATACTGTTGAATTGTAAACAATGAAAATTACGTCTTAAAATTTTGCATAAATATAAATAAAGGTATAAAACTTTATATCTGTCTGTAAGCAGTTTTTAATATTTGGCAATTTATACAGTGCTCATTCAACTCTACACAATATTCTTAGATGTTACTATGGTTACTAAGTTATGCAGACGAAAGCGCGGTAAATAAAACAAAATGGCCGCTAAAATGATCAAAAAAACAATATAATTCAGAATACATAACACTCATATACCTATATGAGTTTCAATTATATTTATTCATGGAGTCCAGTACAACGCACGTCTTAAGCACATGTTTACAGTGAACAACATATTTTTGCTAAATTTCATGCTGGCGAAGTCGCGGGTAATACCTAATCTAAAATAGAATAACCTAAATTAATTCCTATAAAGTCAGTTACCTGCCAGTGAAAAAATCAGTCCAACCGTTTGGGATATAGCACTGCGGGCGTAGTCACGGTTAACAGCTAGTCTAAATTAAAATAGACTAAATTACTCTTTATAATGACCGCTATCTGCCAGTGAAAGTTTCGTAAAAATCGATCAAACCTTTTTGGAGATAAGTCAGTAAATATATATATATATATATATATTACATACAGACACTTAATTTTTATTATATGTATAGATTAAAAAATGCTGTTTATTATAATTCCGATTTTTGAACTTTCGGTTTAAACATTATATTATAACTATTTAAACCTTTCAATCCTCAAGTAGTATTTATTGGCTATACAATGGTTTCGAAAGAGGATTAATTTGTTGACAGTAAATTGGATCCTAATGAAGCAAAGGCTCTTTAGGTAAACAAGACGGCCGTCTTGCCTCCTGTTTACATGTTTCAACGGTTCGTTAGCTTTGTTTCAAATCCAATCGCCCGTTTACTATACTTCTGCCGGCAGTTATTGCCTACACTATAACTTTCTATTTGATATGTATGATATAAATGTAGATTTTGATTAATATAATATTTACAAAGAGAAAATATTTGATTTTCTGTCTGTAGTAGATATAGTCAAAAAAATGCTTTACCAATATTTTAAACATTCTTTCACCTATACAATACCGATATATCCTAAAGATATATTGCTGCGAGTAACAAGGGCTGTATTTTATTTTCAAAATCTACATTCGTGCGAGTGAAGCTGCGAGCAAAACATATTATACCGCACATGAATTAATTGTTACTTCGTTTATTAAAGAAAGTTTTAAATTAAATTAATAGCACTAAATTAAAGAAAGTATCTACTGTTGACAACAATTTGACAATTTGAGATAGAAGAAGTGACAGATGAAAAAACAACGGGAATGCTTTGACTGCGGCGAAATATATTTTTGTGGTATTGAATATACAACGAACGTTTTTGTTCAATAATAATTTGTAACAGTAATTAGAAAAATAAAAAGTTTAAGCGATGAAATACTTATTGCTAACACTACAAACTTGAGAATAGAGAAACTAACAAAAAGTTTGTATTTAATGTTATTGCATCATTAATGATTCAGTGCGTTTGAATTCTTATGTAAATAGAACAGAATAACTCATAATATTGCTGATATTTGAAACTGTTTATGTAACGAGAAAACTCAGTGAAAAGCATAACTTTCCTCGACGAACGAAGATTCTTAAACAATTAATTTGTTGTTTACTCCTACTTAAGTTACAAATTACTTTGTATTATGAACTTAAAGGTAAATTAACTAAACGTGGGTAGGTGTCTAAGAAATTATATATCAATAGACTGAAATTAATAGAATTTGTACCAAAGATATCGCTTAATTTTATAAATTACTTCAATATCTAGGATTGTCTTTACTCGATAGGTGGTAGAGCCACGCTGTAGCTATTACTAGTTTCAGCATGAATGGGTCGGCTGGGTTACTACCCACCCTCTCACAGAACACCGAACACCGACCGAAGTAACAGTGCTTGCATTGTTGTGTTTCGTTCGGTCAGTGAGAACGCCGGAGGCCCACCTCCTTTCCCCCTTTCCCTTCCTCTTTCTCCTTTACCTACCCTTCCCCCATATACAGGCTGGCAACGCACTTGCGACTCCCCTGGTGTTGCTAGTGTCTATGGACGTCGGTGATCACTTTACATCAGGTGACCCACCTGTTCGTTTGCATCCTTTTGATATATAAAAAAAAATCAGATGTGTAAACAAAGTTTATATTTATTTAGTTAATAAATGATGAGACTAAGTGTATATAATATTTCTTTATTAACACTAATGGAAATATTCGTTTAAACGTATATATTTAAGATTAGCTGTCTGCGTGGAAGCTTATGTAAAACCAGTGATTAATAAAGTCATCTGAATGTATTAAGTACATTTACTTGTCCACTTTCTCTCATACTTAACTCGAGCCGTCATTCATATTTCAGTGACTTCTGATAGAGTGGACCGATTTCAATGAAATAAAAATTAAGTTACTCCAGAAGATATACTTTATGATTTGAGTGTACAGTCAGCAGTGATGCGTGCTCATGCAAACAGACAGACAGACAAACATTCTAAAAACAATTGAAATGTATTTTATTAGTTGTTCCTAGACAGTTGCAATATTTTTTTTACGAAAATCGATAAACTACAGCCACGTCAGATTTACATTCTTATTATATGTAAAGATAATATTTCATTTTCTTGTCTCATTGTTTGCTAAGAGTATCGTTTTAGTAATACAAAAATAATATTATATCATTATCATTACATAGTATAAAACAAAGTCCCCCACCGCGTCTGTCTGTCTGTCTGTTCGTGATAAACTCAAATAATACTGAACGGATTTTTATGCGGTTTGCACCAGTGGATACAGTGATTCATGGGGAAGGTTTTAGTATATAATTTGTCACGGTTTTATTTATAGCCAGGGCGGGACAGCGTCTGCCGGTTACGCTAGTACAATTAATTTAAAAGTAGTAGTCTCAATTACATATTTCAAATTATGCACATATTCGAATTCAGAAGTTATTGTGTATTTATACAAATAATTTTAATTCATATCTATTCATATTTTAATCTATAGCAACAAACGTAAACGTAATTATTAATAATAAGAGTATCGCCTTAAAAATGTTCACAGAATTACTTTCCTTCAATGTACTGACATGGATTAGGGAGAATGGTCAAATAATAGTATCATAATTAATAGAATCTGATTACTGCGCGCAAATTAGGCTTCCATTGACGCGAGTACCACCCAATAGGCATCACTTGTCACATAAGCAAATTAGCATATAAATCAGAGCACCGTGAATCGTGCGTGATTCCTACAATCACGTATTACATACTATATTATTGATAATATAATTATTGTTTGTTTACTATAGAATAATTTGACTTTCTTGTTATGCAAATACATTTTTGTGTTATAAATTGTTAAGGTTGTAGTAATTCTATAAAAGATCCTGATAATTAAATTGTTAGTGGGCGTTAAATCGAATACTACATTAAAATTAATTGTGTTGCTATCTTTACACACTACATTGTCAATTAACATATTGTAATATAATAATTAACCGTTTACATTTTTTTTCTTTGTGTTACGAACTTGTATTAAATAAATGGAATACAGTTTCATATGGTAGTAATGAGTTGATTGTAGATAAATAATTTATACAACAATATAGGACAATAGTAAAAAGATTACATTCTTTCAAACTTTGAACGTTAAACCCAAATTATTGGAAACTCAGAATAATGATTGCAATACATCAGATAGTATTAAATATAATATAAGAACAATAATAGTCGTTAAAAATCAAATAGGTACATATATGTCCTTATATGTAGGTACATAATAGTTTCCATTACTACTCCGGATACGAAATATTTGAGCGGATACCATCAAGAAGTTTAAAAAAATTTGTGTTACGAACTTGTATTAAATAAATGGAATACAGTTTCATATGGTAGTAATGAGTTGATTGTAGATAAATAATTTATACAACAATATAGGACAATAGTAAAAAGATTACATTCTTTCAAACTTTAAACGTTAAGCCCAAATTATTGGAAACTCAGAATAATGATTGCAATACATCAGATAGTATTAAATATAATATACGAACAATGATAGTCGATAAAAATCAAATAGGTACCAAAATATGCCCATATATGTAGGTACATAATAGTTTCTATTACTACTCCGGATACGAAATATTTGAGCGGAAACCATCATCATCATCATTACCCTTATCCCACTTAAGTAGGGTCGGCACAACATGTTTTCTTTTTCCACTCTCTCCTGTCAAATGTCATTTCAGTATTCACACCTTTTACGCACATATCGTTTTTCACGCAGTCCATCCATACCTTTTTCGGTCTTCCTCTACTCGTATATCCGTCCACAAACATATTCAACACTTTTCTAGTTACATGGTTTTCATCTCTCCTCATGACATGCCCATACCATGCTAACCTATTACTCCTCAACTTCTCTGTCACTGGTGCTATTTTCAAACTTCCTCTGATATACTCATTCTTAATTTTATCCATTCTAGTCACACCACACATCCACCTTAACATTCGCATCTCTGCCACATGTAATTTTCTCTCATCCGTCTCTTTCGTAGCCCAGCACTCAGATGCATACAGCATGACTGGTCTTATCATAGCTTTATAAACCTTCCCCTTGAGTTTCAGAGGCATTCGTGGGTCACAAGCTACCCCGGACACATTTCGCCATTTCATCCATCCTGCATTTATTATGTTCCTCACATCCTTATCAATGCCACCGTCGCTTTGTATCAATGAACCGAGATACCGAAAATAGCGTATAATATATAGCGTATATATATAAATAGCGTAGTCAGTTCGAAAAAAAAGAAGAAAACAAATAGTTGCTTTCGCAGTGCGAATTACAAAAATAAACGAATTTTTCCCAAAGTGCATTATAGACACTGACAAGTGCTTACAACGCTGAATTGTTATTGAGAAGCATACGGGGCATCAAATATAATAGTAATATGCCATATAATTTATAATATTAAATTTTTAGACAAAGAGCAATCAGTTAAAATATATCGGACAATTCATATCTACTTGACATCGGACCAAGACACTTGAAAGTCTAGAATATTTAGAGCTGTAATATTATAAATTCCGATTATAAGTACTCTCACTCAATTTAGAGGGTGCACTTGAGAAAATTACGGGAAGGCGGTCTTATCCACTTCAACTGCCACTCCCAAAGGTTTGAACTCAAATTATTATCTGCATGGCTCTTATATTAAATCGTGCTACAATATATTTAGCAAGTCATTTAATTTTTCATATTTTCATATTATTTTCATCAACCTTACGTATCATTTTTAGTTAATTTCCTTACTGTTATAACAAATACCCATGTATAATTTATGCGATGCAAGCAAAACCCAAATAAATTCTAAAGTATCCCGAATGATTATAATTATTCAAAGTGCTCCCTTTATTTTTTACTCTGAAGCTTTAATAAAAATTTGATTTCGCGTAATTTAATTCTTATCTTCCCACGGAAGACCATATCGCGGAAGAATATTCGTAAATTATTCATGAGGAAAGTTTTAACGGGGACATGATTTTAAAACCGACATTTGTAAGCCCCGCTACCCAATAATTCCGGAGTTAAAATGGTTCTTCAAACTATTTTAAAGAATAAAGCCGAGTATTGGTTCACCTTTATTACCAATAAGCTGGTACCCACGACTTCGTTCACTTGAAAATATTTGTTTCTTGAGAATTGCGTGCTTTATTGGTATGAAAATTGGACTGTATTTTACAGACTTTATAGTTATGTTTGTTAAGTTTTATCTAACTCGTGTCGACAGTTATACAATTTAGCTTTTTAATATTATAGTATTAAATTATTAATTTATCGAAAATCATATCAATAACAATATATCAAACATAAACATGAGTTTGTCGTTAGGTTTAATTAGTAACGTGGGAGTAGACGTGGTGCCAGTTCGGCAGCTTCTGCTCCCCGGCCTATAGGTGATTGAAGGGATTTCCCGATGTTAAAAATTTTTTTTTATTGGTTCCCGCCTACAGTTATAACAAATACCTAAGTATAATTTATGCGATGCAAGCAAAACCCAAATAAATTCTAAAGTATCCCGAATGATTATAATTATTCAAAGTGCTCCCTTTATTTTTTACTCTGAAGCTTTAATAAAAATTTGATTTCGCGTAATTTAATTCTTATCTTCCCACGGAAGACCATATCGCGGAAGAATATTCGTAAATTATTCATGAGGAAAGTTTTAACGGGGACATGATTTTAAAACCGACATTTGTAAGCCCCGCTACCCAATAAGTCCGGAGTTAAAATGGTTCTTCAAACTATTTTATTTTTTTGCATTATTTGTTTATTGAGAATTGCGTGCTTTATTGGTATCAAAATTGGACTGAATTTTACAGACTTTATAATTATGTATGTTAAGTTTCATCTAACTCGTGTCGATAGTTTTACATTTTATCTTTTTAATATTATATAGTATTAAATTTTTTTTATTTTATTGTAGCATGGCAAAATTACTGCACTGTGCCTGATGGTAAGCACAGTACAATCCAAAAACAATGCCCACCACCGAGCGACACACCATCCATCGCCGGTCGTCGCTGTCATGCCGGCCTGCGAACAGCTGGATATGCACAGGCTGATCCCGAAACGCGACCTGCAGAAGCGTATCACTATGCCGAGCTTTTCTGCCATATACGTGGTGGTTGCAACCCAGTTATAAATTATTAATTTATAGAAAATCATATCAATAACAACTTATCAGATATGTATTTGTCGTAGGTTTAATTAGTAACGTAGGTAGGTAGGTACTGTGTTTTAATTATTACTTTCAATTTAGTTACAATTAGTTTTCTAAATTTCATGTTTATTTATAGTATTGCTACTGATTTACCTTTGAATATAACTTGTTTAGTTCATACTAATACGCGCATCTCTGGTTAGGTTCCAGTGACACAAAGCGTTATATTGAATTTCGTTTCTATTGTTATTTATTAGCTCCATTTAGTAAATCGTAATGATATTCAGTCTCAATGTTGGACCGAGCTTGGAACTATATTATTTTAAAACTACATTCAAGTCAGTTTAATACCATTTTAAAGTTTACAGAAACACAAAAAAAAAAATCAAAAATTGCCTCATTGTTTTCTGTCGGTAAACTAAACAATACTAAGTTTTACCCCAAATTATTTAATTTACAGAGTGTGAGAATTTGGAATTTTATTATATAAATAAATGTAGTAATGTTCTATACATTAAAATTGCATAGCTTATTCACTCTGAAGTTAATCGTAGTTTACTAAGATGTTTGACTCAAGTTTGAACGGTCGCGTTGCTTTCGTATGCTTTGTTATAACAAATTTACGAGGCGAAATAAGAAAGTAAACAAGTATAATGGAGAGTTGGAAGTCATCGTTTACATTTCTACACGAACGCTGTGTAGAGTAAACAGGTTCTGAAATAAGCTTACAACCGGCGCGCAGTTGAAAGTTAGTTTTTGGTACGAATAGTAAGTTGGTATCGTGCTTACATAGCTAATATCAGCTGCGAATATTTTAGCATTGACTTCAATTTGCTTTTAGCTAAATACATAATAATTATTTGTACACACAATTACCCTGAGTGCATTAAGACTCCAAATTACTACGATTATATACATTTGATATCATTTTTAACTTTTTCTATTTTGTTATTGACTACGTCCGGTACCGCTACGATACACCGACGACACTGCAACGCCACCGGAACATTTACACTAGCGCCACTATATTAGATACATCAATTCTTTACTTTCTTTAATTGATATTAAATTAAATTTTACAAAAATTAAATTTCTTTAATTGATTATATTATATAATTAAATAACGATAATTTGACCGTTTTTACTATATTTGTTACTAAATTATTTTGGGGAAATTTTAGTAAATAGTAATTTGCTTCGCCATCCACTGTATGTCACACAAAATGGCAAGATATTATTGATCTGCACGCACTCGCATGTGGAAGTTGTTGCAAAACGCAGCTCTTCCCGGAGAACTAGTCACAGTGCCTACCGAGTGTTATTGGATTCCCTGACCGACCGGCTGACTATACGTATTTTGTAACAATTTTCAAATGTACTCGAATGATCTTGTATTATTTAACATGTAATTTGACTAGGTGAATATTTCAACTCTTTAGTTACTAATTCTTTATTATAATTACATAATACTATAGTAAGTAATTGTTTAAATTTTGCGTACTGTAGTTGGATATTGTTGATTTAACATACCTAGAGCATTTCGATACGATAATTTATTTTGCGAGTACTTAGGTGAATATAAGAAATTTGTACTTCTTAATTTACTTAAGATTTAAGATGTTATGTATTAGTAGTTTATGGAGAAAATCGTTGTACTTCTTTTTGGGCACTTTTTTTCGAACTGACTACATTATTAGCCTTTTTTTTTAATTATGTGGGGAAATCCTTTATGCATACGCCACTCTCTCGGGGGAGAGAGTGGGTTATGTCCGACTCGCACGGACCAAAACCCCACGGTGTACCGTCCGCCGCATGGTAGGCGCGGTCAGGGATCGAACCTGCTGTCTTCCTGAGAAACCGCCCCTGCGGCAGCCTGGCGAGTGAACGCCAGGCTTCGTCCTACTATAGAGAGGCTACTGGGTACACAACCGGTCATCTCCCCTCGTCAGCATCACCCGTGCAATGAGGAGATGGGCCCCCGACCAATCTCCTCAGGTTCGGCTCGGGATTACACTATTAGCCTGGCATGGTCTTTACAGTTTCACCGGACTACGCTTCTTAGGCACATTGCGTGAACGGAGTAACGTGGCATTGGGCATAGTTAAAGTTCGTACGAAGAAAGAATGCAGAAATATAAGATTGATGTATAATACGTGATATAAACACATTATATATAATAAAACATGCATTGTTTAGGTTCATATTACAAAGACAAACATGTATGACTCTGTGGTGAGACAATCACTATGAGTAGAGATTGGCTTTCTGTTGCAGTTAGACGTAGTAGTGGTCAGTCGATTCCAGGCGGAAGTGCAAAGTAGCGTCTACTATAGTATTTAATGATAGATTTCCGTAAAGTAACGCCTTCTTCAATCAAATTTGTAATCAATATTTACTTTAGGCTTTTGATAACATGAAATTCGCATACTAAATTATGAAAATTCATGAAACGTAAGGAATCATCGGTATATTAAAGTAACAAGCTTTCAAATCTGTAGACTCGAGTACTACTTGTATATTCAATGATACTCAACATGATTTTAAGAGTTTGCTTGTTCCAGATGTAATATTTAATGCAAAGAAAAATTAGGGAGATATTTTTTTTGGTATATTTTACACCAGTGATCAGGCATAAGTGAGTCACATAAAAATATCTACTTTATTGAAACTGCCTGATAGACAAAGCATAACTTACACCTTTGTAAGTTTCAAAACGTACGATTTTGGATAAGTGTTTCTTAGGTTTCGTAGGTTAGATAGTAATCTGGAAACAAAAATGAATGAAGGTGGTAGAGCCACGCTATTAGCTATTACTAGTTTCAACATGAATGGTTCGGCTCGTTAAGGGTAGTACCACCCTCTCACAGAGCACCGACGTGAAGTAACAGTGCTTGCATTGTTTCGTTTCGTTCGGTCAGTGAGAGCGCCGGAGGCCCACTTCCTTTCTCCTTTTCTCTTCCCCTTTCTCCTT
>MU159609.1:24432-45527 GCA_015888305.1 Antheraea pernyi | reverse complement strand
TATATATATATATATATATATAGTTATATAGTTACAGACATAAAATACTATAAACAATGAATATAATCCCAATACCTACAGACAAAACCTTGACTGATATGATATGATAGATTTTAAAATACTATACATCCATCGTCAGTCATCCGAATAGATCCTATTGAATTGTAATAATCACTTTATCATTCATTACATATGGTGATTGCGAATAATATTGAAAACGTATCTTATTGAAAATTTATCCCGCTGTAGCTTAATTAACAACAAAGGTGCACTAATGAGAGTGGCACGGCGTGAGACATGAATGTTGATTAGTTATTAAAAATACAACACTTGGATATATGCAAACCGCAGAACCAAGTCGGTGCCTCGTTAGTATTTATTGTGTAAGTAAGATATTCCTAGTTTTAGTTTTAGTACGCGACTTATTTACGAATCATTATATTTTATGTTATTATTATGTTACATTTACATTTTTGTAATCTTATCTATATTACTATAATAAAACTGTAACAGAGCCAAATCTGTACATTAATATTTTTTGAAAATTATAATCGGAGTAGACTTTGTTATCGATATAGAAGCCAAAAATAATACTTTTACAATTTTGACTGTCTGTCTGTCTGTCCCTGTGAACAGGCATCACTCCGAAAGCACTGAACCGATTTTGACGAAACTTGGCACAGTGATAACTAATATTACAAGGTTATATTTAAGATACTTTTTGTCTCATAAAATTTGTAGATAGTGTAATTCTTTACGGATATTGGTAATTTTTTTTTGTGATATATACAGCAGAGAGATTAGCTATACATTAAAGTGATATTGGAACGATTTACTGCACGTTATACGCTTTGAGCGGATAGGAGCTAGACCGAAAAAAGTGTAACAAGACTTTTTTGCGACACCTTAGTACAAGATCCAGCAACGTTGGAAGAACAAAAATTTTAGAAAAGCTGTTTTTTTATATATCTTTATGCTCTTCCAAACAAGGTTCAGGATATCTGATTGCCGGTAAACTTTGTGTTTATTAATGCGTATCACACTTTTACAGGTAAAAATTTTGATTTTTAAAAAATTTAGGAAACTTTAAATTATACTAACTATTGTAAACGTCTATAAAAAAGGGAAAGGAACTTTGTTCCAACCAGATGTCTATAGACCCCTCAACCTATTTTTTCATTACCGCCAATATATGTAGGTTAGTTTTTATCTTAATTGAAACCGGTTGATGATGCTACAAACGGGTTCTAGGATTATTTTAAAATATTTATCACGTACCATCTGGGCATATGTTTGAGTGAGTCCCTTTATAGTTTGGATTAACAATTGGAAACGGTAGGTGTGGCTGCAATCGGGTTTTAGGTTTATTAACATTTTTCGCGTTTAAAAATACAAATGAAACGAGTGATAACCGATTTGGTGCAGACGAAGTTGCACGGGTCAGCTAGTATATAAATAAAATGATAGATGTCTGCCGTTATGTGCGTAAGACGCAAAACCTCTTAGATATATTTCAATAAAATGTTAGTGGCACTTTATCGAAACTTGGTACTTATTAAAAAAAAAAATATTACGATATCTTCATTCAATATAAAGTTATTACAGTTTTAAGAAGCTACGACTTTTATAAGCACTCCGCGTTCGGCGATGTATATTTTCTCGACATGAAGAAGTGGGGCAAGCGGTGTGGCGTGCATGTGCAAGAGAACACAGGCGATGTCGGGGTACTAGCTAGTTTTAAATATTTGTAACCTTTGTTGTTTTTTACTATTTGTTATTATGTATTATTTTTTAAATATTTTATAGGTTTTAGCATTTATCCATAATCGTATTTCTTGTAAAATGACGATGCGGCCTCAGATAGTAACATGCTAAACGCAGAAGAAGGCTGACTATCGGGTTCATTCGCTGATTTACACCTATAGGAGCTTAACGGCAGATCTTTAATTTGAGGATGAAACCCATTCAAGCGGACATCGTAAAACACCTTGCCATCATAATTTGGCTTCATTACGATTTTACCTTCCTTTTAAACTTCGCCTTATTGCAGAATTCCATTTAACGTCACTAGAAGCTGTGTCCACTACCAATGAAAATAATTAAATATTATATTAGTAAGTGTATCAAATCATTTTTTTATGTAAGAATGTGAAATAAATTTAGTTGTACTGGGTTTACTATAATAAGTCAGTGGGCGGTTGATGCAGTCCTGCCAAAATTGCTAATGGCCGCGGGTTTGGTGTGCGGTCGCGCACGATATCGAGCCAGAAACCAATTTACCAACACACTAATGTAGCATGTTCTGTATATTATGTAATCATAGAGTGAATTTGATACCTAGTAATATTCAGAAGCTGGAATGAATAATGGAAATTGAATTTGAAGCAATGACGTCTCCATGGTAAGGGTGCTTGCACATTGTGTCTATTGACGTCGGTTTGAATCCCACCACGAGTCTGCGCCTTCAGTGATGGAAAACATAGTGCCAAAACCCCAGTATAAGTTTAGCCCGTCTGGCCAGCTACCTACCTCAGGTTTAAAATCTTACGTCAAAAATTTATCTATCTCACTTCGTAGCCTATTACTCGTAGTCTCTGTAGTCTGGTCACTCTGTCAGTTTACACTCTTGAACTACATGATTACCTAATATCATGGAAAATAGTGGTAGAATGCTAAAATCTAAATAAAATCATAAAAAGAATGACTAAGAAAAATTTATAATGCATTGTGTGTGTGTGTGTGCAGTGTTATTTCAAAACCCAAATCACATAAATATTGTTTTCTATTCTCTTATTTATTATTGTCTACAACGCTCTTCTATTATTATTTTGGCACGGTAGTTATGGATGTCAAGTTTAACATCGGTTTGGAAAATATCTTTATACTCGCGAAAAGTCGGCAAAAATTCTGGGCTAACGTGTAGTTATACACATAACATACACTTAACAGAATACATATTTAATAGATGTTGTAGTTATTGAAAACAAAAAAAAATACAGAATTATTGGTTAAAGAGTTGCAATATTCTCACAGATTACTCATTACTTGCATCTCGTTTTAAATCAATTAAAAAAATAGGTGCTTAATATTTGACCAGACTATCTCGAGAAACGTAAAACTGATAACACTCAACATCAGATAATTTACACAAAAACGAACTGGTGTAATACGGAATACGGTGCAAATACGGAAGCGGTGAATCACGCTGTGCCGCGCACTCAGAGCCGCGCCCCGCACCTCGACCCGCGCCCCTCTTTTTGTTCGATAATGCGAGATTCCAATAACAGCAGTTACGTAATTATTAATCTTGAAAAGACCCATGCAATTTTCTTCATTGAACATGGTGTGATTTTTTTACGTTTAAAAGTATCGTTCCCATACTTTTATAAGTTTTAGAATAAACTTTAACTAAGGTTCTCTTTGTTTTTTATTAGTATTTGTTTTGATATTATTATTTTATTTAAATGTGACCATACCACACAATTGAACAGTGTCACCCTTTAAATATTTAACTGGTATAGTCGTTGTTCTTTGTTCAATAATTTATCTAAACAGTGTAGAGATAGAAAAGAAACGTGAAACGAAATAATATTACATATATGATCTCGAAAACCTATATGTCGGTAGAATTTAGTAAAGACAAATTACGAATACAAATATTAAAAATGTGAATTATACTATTATATGAGTATATTAGAATTGTTTAAAATTATAGGTTTTTATATTTTAATTGTAAGTAGTTTGTTTCCATTAATAAAATCAATTGCAAATATATATATACATTTTTTTGGACAACCCTATTCTTAGATTAAATTATAATAGAAGAAATAAAGTAAGGTTTAATAAAATCATAAAATCAAACTAATTCTAAAGAAAACTTGGCCATAACGAAAACACGGGCACAACTTTCAATCGACACCGAGGCATAATTAAATCGTTTTTTATAAACCATTAGAACAAAAACTTGTCTGAGTCTCGAAGAATACCAATAGAAATACACCTGGACTTTGGAACGCATATAAAAGTTTTCCAATTTACAGTAGCTGATTGGAAAATTTTCGCCAGTTTGGGTGTTAATTGAACCTTGACTTCCCTCGATATTTTGAATCGAATTTAGTGTTCATACTTGTATAATAAAGTATACATATTATGTAATTTAAACACGTATTTACGTATTTATACAAAGTACTTTCAGTAAATGAAATTCTATTTTTGTGTTTATAAAAATATTTCGCACATAGTTAAGAATGCACAAATTAATAATATTGGTCTATCGGTTCTGCCATTAGGGGACTTAATTAAAGTTGGTATGATCGACTTGCTTTGAACGTATTTATCGCTTTGGAAAAGCCAAGTTAATATAATATAGTTTATGAAGTAAGTAAAGGTAGTATTTAAAAGTAAAGGGTACAGCGGTGTGAAAGTTTTGTAGGTGTATAAGAATAAATAAATTGAAGCACAATTATCATAGACTCTTACCAATTACTTAGTAATTTTTGATATTATTGTAAATATGTAAAGAAATCGCAGATAATTTTAGAGACGTATTTTTAGCAATATGTCTATTATATTTATGGAGTGATATTTTTGACGTCATAATTCGCCGCATGTTCGAAAAAAGTGTAAAACATTCCTATGTATTTGTGGTTTTGTTCTGTTACTATAGATTCAAAATAATATTCTAATATTGATCATATATTTATTGTATAAACCGTTATTGTTTGTAAAAGTTTAAATTATGACCAATACACACAATGTTAGCTAAAGGAGTAATGGTTACTAATTCATGTTAACATGTACATTGTCTTTAAATGGAGTAATTTCATTACTTACTAAGTATGTGACAGTTAAATTATTCAATAATACTTTCGCAATTATACTTAGCTATATAAGATATATAAAAAAAACTGCAAGAATATTACAAATCCCTAGTTAAAAAGTTTGCTCATGAATATTTCTACTGAGTTATGGGCCCGAAGAGGAAGATAATAAAATTTTGGTATAATTTAATTTTTATTGCAGACCGTGAACGGACAATAGGGGGCTCGGTTTGAATAATAATTAACTTTTTTTCGTACTAATTTACGTTATTTCGTATGCGTTACTCTTATTCTTAGTTGTGAGAAATCCTCAATTCCATGTAATAAGATTGATACATGATTAATTGTTTTTTTCGTTGGAGCGTAAATATTCTACTCTCGTAGTATCGTCACGTACATATCTCTTTGTCAACCCATACACACAGCCGAAAGATGTCCACTGCTGGACATAGGCTTGTCTTAAAGACAGTCATTTTTTTCATTTTTTTATATCATAGGAGGCAAACGAACACGTGCGTCACCTGATGTTAAGTGATCACCACCGTCCATAGACACTTGCAATACCAAGGGAGTTGCAAGTGCGTTGCCAGCCTGTATTTGGGGGAGGGGGAATAGGAGGGAGGTAGGGGGAATGGGATGAAGGGAGGGGGATGGGGAAAGTGGAGGTGGGTCTCCGGGGCTCTCATTAACCGAACGAAACGCAACAATGCAAGCACTGTTACTTCACGTCGATGTTTCTGTGAGAGGGTGGTACTACCCCGGACGAGCCGACCCATTCATGCTGAAACCAGTAATAGCGTCAGCGTGCCTCTACCACCTAAAAATAACGATCTCTCTTGCGTTGCTTTCATCCAACGGGTACCCGCAATTCTCACTTGATTGTCGATACTCCTTAGTTTACTACATTGGATAATAAAGTTTAATTTCTAATTTATTTATTTTTCTTCCTTTATATGATCTAGCAAAGAAGGATGCAACCGCTTTATTTATTAATGGTTAATTTAGGCTGTAACCACGAAAAATCCGGACACCTAACTGAGGCTAGTATCATGATATGTCGTTACTTCCGAGAACTAAAACTCAGACAGCGTGATAATGCTTGGTGACAACCAGACTCTTTGGGCTGGAACACAACATCATCAGCACTGTTTCTTTGTGTCAGGAATAGTTTTAACGATAACGTTTCCGCAGTCGAACCATGCACAGGTTGCACTCTTCCTAATTATAAAATCGAGTAAACTAATTGATAATATTATGTTCAGTATGCCTTTGAAACTCAAGGGGAAGGTTTATAAAGCTATGATGCGACCAGTCATGCTGTATGCATCTGAGTGCTGGGCTACGAAAGAGACGGATGAGAGAAAATTACATGTGGCAGAGATGCGAATGTTAAGATGGACGTGTAGTGTGACTAGAATGGATAAAATTAAGAATGAGTATATCAGAGGAAGTTTGAAAATAGCACCAGTGACAGATAAGTGGAGGAGTAATAGGTTAGCATGGTATGGGTATGTCATGAGGAGAGATGAAAACCATGTAACTAGAAAAGTGTTGAGTATGTTTGTGGACGGATATACGAGTAGAGGAAGACCGAAAAAGGTATGGATGGACTGCGTGAAAAATGATATGTGCGTAAAAGGTGTGAATACTGAGATGACATTTGACAGGAGAGAGTGGAAAACGAAAACATGTTGTGCCGACCCTATTTAAGTGGGATAAGGGTAATGATGATGATGATTATGTTCTATATCAATTTTGTACAAAAGTATTATAGAAGGAAGAAAGAATCTGTGATAACCGAACATGTGCAATCACGTTTCTAGCTCAATGATCTCTAGTATTCTCATATAAAAGCAAGCAAAACATTGAACAGTATATAAAATACTTAGTCAGAAGTAGAACGTGAGATAAATAGATTAGAAGACGAGATTACAAGGTTAGAAATCATTTTGGTCGATGCGAAGAATTATTAAAATAAGATTTAGGTAAACGAAGTTGTCACTACTGACTCGAAGATCGACGAAAAACCGGTATTGGATTAAGTGAAGCGTTACTAAAATAAAATTAACGAGGGGGCTTTCCCGGCGGAAGGCGACGGCAGGAAGCGGACGCGTCGCTACTCACGAAAAGTTATCTAAGTATATCTACAACATAATCTTAATAAACTTTGAGCGGTAAATATTATTTATGATTGTTTTTATATTTAAGCATGTTTTCGTAAAGTATCCTTCTATGTTTGTGTATAATTTCTAATAATCTTTGGAGCTACGGACACTTCTATAAAAAACCTTAATAAGAGTTTATCTCTAAATAACATAATGCTATTATATATGTAGTTATTAACATTTTTATTGTAATTAATACGTATAAAGCCACGGGTGATTGTTAGTTGTTCTTAATATCAAATTCTGCATTTAAGGTTTAAATTTGTATAATTAATATTCTTACTGTTCCAAAATTGTTAATGGCACAACGCCATGCTTGGATACCACGTCGGTTGATGTAGCTTCGAGTTCTATAAGTCTGTGCTTTCAGTGAATGGAAATATTGTGACGAAACTTTAGCATGATGGTAGAGATTTTCTAGTCCAAGAACTTAGAGTTATATTTAGGCAATTGCACTTGAGATTAGTTTGGTTATATACTATGGTATATAGGTCTAAACATATCGTGTTACTATATTCAGCCATATTGTTACTCAACATCAAATGGTCAAACTATTATCAAAAGCTAGTTCTATATATATATTTAAATATATTATAGTATATTTTTAATATTAGCAAAAACAGTGAGTAATTCTTTGAAATGTACTTAATTATAATCAGGGATTCATTCGTTAGGTTCATTAAAATGTCTTATTAAACCGAAGTTATTGTAAGCTGGTTTAGAGATGTACTTAATAAAAATTGTGCAGTCGAATAACATTTTTAGTCGAGTCAAAAATGCACTTGCTCACTGATGTACTCTGTCGAAATGTTTTTGACTGTAATATGCAAACTAAACCATTGCCAGGGGAAAATACCAGCAAGCTTAACAAGTAAGATAAGCAATTTGCGAGTTCGTGCTTCAACCAATCTTGACTGGCCTCGACGACGACCGACTACGTTAGGAAGTAATCAAGAGGCGAGCTTCATTGGAATGTTTGATATATCGAAAGAATCTCCTTTAGTTGTGCATCATATATTAGTTCTTGTAAACATTAGCATAACTTCTGGAATACGATACGCAGGTAAATAAAATGAATGTTACGACCACCTTAGGAGTTTTATAGTGACCTGATGGCATCTAGCAAAAATGTGTGAAACAAGAAAAAAATATAAAACATGTAATTTATTTAAATACGACTGAAAATTTTAAATAGTACATACCCATACAGCAATTGAACCTGGTAATATTAATGAATCTGAAAGCAACATACATATTAGATACATCCTACATATTAGATGGGAAAATGTTTACATCTTCATAACCTTTTCATAAAAACTACTACTCAAACTATAAAATATCTAATCATAGTATAATACGTTAAGATCTGGATTTGATGCTCACAATTATTTTGATAATCAAATATAAATGACATATTAAGATATTATTTTTTAAATTCTAGGAATTACGCAACACAGACATCTGATAAATCTTTAGCGAAATAGTGTACAGTAGGTACCCCGTATTTAATTTGGCACGTCGGGGAAAAGTGTGAGAGGTGGATCTAAGATCGGTATGTTACGGTTTTATAAAGGTCTCTGTTTATCGCACAGCGCAATAACTGCTATAGACAAGTATAACGCTATACGAAACCGAACTTAGTCGACTATCTCTGTCTTCTCAACGACGTGCCAAATAAGAAGTCAGGTACTGTATAATATTTTTGTGAGCATATTTAATACCTATCTCTTACTCACTGCTTCACTAGCGTTAATGTAAATCTGAATTGTCCCTCGGAAATAGTACTTTTCTTCTGTATGGAAGAACTCATATGTTCTTTTTGAATTATGCCATACCATACCATAATTATTTAAGTTAGCAATAGTGATTATTTAATAGTAATTCTATAGCACATTAAATTATAAGCTATATTTTTCGATTTAAAAAATAAAGCATCTTCATGAGTCCTCATAAAGCGATTAGTCCGTTTTAACTATAACCTTTAATCAGTAGAAAATCAAATAAGCGTCAAATTTGGTGATTTATTTGTTCATGTTATGATCGATATAAACATATAACTCGGAAACTCGGCCGTTTTTACAGATGATTGTTAAAATTAATCGTTTCACCCGTGGCAGCCGTGATGAATGACACAAGGAACGAATTCAAGTTACGTACAAATTGCGAGCATAAATTACGCTTTAATAATTTCGCGTACGGCCTGTTCGCTCTCTCAATCACTGAGTCCCACCAGGTGTCGCTAACGTGGCCTGGTTAAAAATTACAACAGTTCACGCTTTAATTATGTTTCGTTGTGTACTTTTTTTTCATAATATTTTTCCACGCTTTTTATTTTTAACAAACCAACAAATAACATTTTTTATTGAAGTCAAATTGAATCAGACAAATAAAATAATTCTCTACGCCATAGCAAGTTGGCATTTACTGAAATAATTGTGCTTACTATGGGTAATCACCGTTTTAAATATTTAATTCCCTAATAAATGTTCCAAAATTCAGATAAGTATGAAGTCAAAATAAATATTAAGGGAAAAGATATTTAGCGTTGTAGTTACTCAGTAAATAGTGTGTCTACTTGACGTGCAGATAGTATAGATTGCTTGTATTACTTGGATTTTTAACTCAATAATTATTCGGCACTGCAAAAAATATTTATCACATAAGTTTGAGAAATTTTATACGCGCGTTGCCTTGAAAATTATGAAAACTTTGTTATTAGAGTTTTGAATATTGATTTACATAATTTATAATATACAAGTGATTCGTCCTGGCTTCACATGCGTTCAATACACTAATGAGTTAGATTAATAATAAATAACAATTTAGATCCATTTTTGACATTTGAAATTATAGTTAGTCAAATTCATAAAACCGTTTTTCAGACAAACGTTTTTTTACTGCATACGACTTCAAATCTATGATCTATTTTAAGATATTTATTGAAATTATATGCTGTGAAGCTTAATTTTAATCCATATTAAATGTCCAACGTAATTAAAATATTTAATTTGATAAGGATTAATAATATATTTATCAAATTAGTGTCGCAAGCAGTCAGTTATGCTTAAATAACATGTAAAAGATATAAATCATTATTGCGGGGTATCCTTGGTAAATAGACATATGACATCATAGAGTTTTCTAGTTTGGGGTGTAAGGGGTGTCAAATAACATCGAAGACTTGAGACATCCAAGCCAACCTCACCTGCACGTGGTGCACCCTGCTGAATAACGAACGAGGCAATGGCGAAAGCGGGGTGGTAGGGTTTTACAGCCTGACTGGGTCGCAACCACCATGTATGTGGCGAAAAAGCCCGTCATAGTGATTCGCTTCTGCGAGTCGCGTTTCGGGATCAGCCTGTGCATATCCAGCTTTTCGCAAGCCGGCATGACAGTGGCAACCGGCGATGGATACTGTGTCACTCGGTGGTCGCCATTGTTTTTGGATTGTACTGTGCATACCATCAGGCACAGAGCAGTCATTTTGCTGTGCTACAATAAAAAAAAAAGATGTACAATTCTGTAGTACATATTTTTTATGTTAATAATAAATACAATAAATAAATACAACAATAAATAAACGTCCAATAATTCTTACGGCTTTATTAGAATAAATCCCCTTATTTCTACCTTATATAAATATAACATGTATTTCATATATAAATCTTCCGGAGGATTTTTTAAACGACAGTGAAAGCCTTGTCAAAATCCATTTCGTAGTTCAAAAAGCTACTTTGTTTTATCATATTTATAAACAGAGTAGATTATAATTAATACATTAATATGATCTTATATTATTGAAGTGAAACTTCTTATGGCATGGTAGGGAAACTTTCTTTACGCGTTAAACGTAATATAGGTATGTATTTGTGTGTATTTGTATGTAGAAGCGTCTGTCTGTGTTTAGTAGTATATAAAAATGAGTACATAAATGTATAGTTAAGTATCTATCTATCCTACGAGACTTCGTATAGTATATAGTTTATAAGTATACATATATACAATGTATTAGACACTGATAAGATTTAGTACACACTGATATACGCAATGATTTGTATGTATTAATTATTTTATAACATAATTTAATATAATATATATTCTAATAATAAGGACAATATCATTTTCGTAGAAGTATGAGCACTTGATAATTTTGTTTATATTTACAGAAACTGAACGTAAATTAATTAAATTTTACGCGATCGAATACAAACAAATGTTATAAATATAAAACGTACCTACGGTACATGTTCCCTGTATTGAAGAAATATTAAAACATTTGACTGATCAATCAAATATAAATAACATATCAGACATGACCAAAATCACAAAAATGAAAATAAAGAGAGAAATTTTAATTTAGTGGAAGAAGCAACGAACCGTTTCCTTTTTTATAGCTGGCCAATTGAAACGTTTCCAGCTCTCTGAATAATTCATCTTTCGTTTGAACAAAGACGAAGTGGGCCGCGCGGCGATTCTTTGATCTTTTGTAATTGGAATCGATGCTCATATTAAAAAGAGAAATTCTTTAAAGCGACCGATGAAATGCATCGAAGCCATTCTCTCCAAGGCGATTATTGCCAGCAGTGATTTGTCGCCCTTTGACGAAGACATCGTTCTTTCCAAGTTTACTCTACAGAAAGAATATGTTAGAAATAAAGATAAATGATAATGTAAAGGGCATAGCCGGATAAATATGGGATATCTGCCCAGATGGCTTTTTTAACCCACACTTAGGGGATCGATTTGGCATCAAATAAAAATAATTCACACCAATTTTTAGCCCTTTAACTCAAACGACGTTCGAGATTATCAAAAAAACCTGTTTTTTTATTTTAATTTCATTTTTATACTGAAATTCGGAGTTCATCGATGGTGATGTTTTTTCTTATTCTTAGGAGTCTTAAACATAAAAATATCGTATGATCATGGTTTTTCAACGAAAAGTAGATTTTTAACGAAGAAAATAAAATTAAAATCTTGTTTTTTTTTAGGGTTTTTGAAATATGTCAATTACCAAAATTCGTCAGAACATGTATTTTACACCCTTCGACACTCAGGACTTTTTTCAGATTTTTTGAAGTGGTGGAACAATGTCAAAAAAATTAAAAACTCATTTTTTTCCTGAAATTCGATTCGATTCGGGAAATTCGGGAGGCAAACGAACAGATAGATCACCTGATGTTAAATGATCACCACCGTCCATAGACACTTGCAACACCAGAAGAGTCGCAAGTGCGTTGCCAGCCTGTGTTTGGGAGAAGAAGTCGGGAAATGGGGAGGGGGAGGGGAGTTGGGAATCCGGCGCTCTCACTGAGTGAACGAAACGCAGCAATGCAAGTACTGTTACTTCACGTCTTATTTCTATGAGAGGGTGGTACTCCCCCGGGCGAGCCGACCCATCCATGCTTTTTTTTTTCTTTTTTCTCGAACTAACTACGCTATTGACCCGACAGGGTTTTCACAGCTTCACCGGACTACTAAGGCGGGCACTTAAGGCACTCAGCCGATTTGGTTTTAGGCACCTCGGCTTGGGCTGTAACCTGAAAAAAGTCGCGTCTGACCTAGCTAACTATTCTAAGCTATTCATACATATATATGTGTGAACCATACAGTTGAAATTGCATGATTCACAAATGCATACGTGTACATCGGAATGAAACGAACTAAACTATTCGATTCAGTTCGATGAGGGAAAAAACAAAACCCTCCCACCATGTGTATGTATGTGCACGTGTGTGACAGAGATGATCTCATATGTGTGTTCAAGTGATGTGGGTGAGTCACTGTATCGCGATAATAATATCTCGAGGGCTCCATCCGGGGACAACCTCGGCTCGAGATATTATTGAGAGCCACGTAGTGTATGGGAACGAAAGAGAAATCCTTCCTTCGCGGCGGCGCGGGGGTCGCTTACGCGTGCGTGGGCGCAACACGCATTTGAAAAGATCGAATTTAAATGTAATAAACGGCGTCGGCGCCGGAATCTAAAAATAGACATAGCAAAAATTATTATTATTACTCGATCGTTTTAGGGGGAGATAGACGTAAATACACGGATTTACTCTATCTATATGAGTTATTTATATTGAACGGCGGCACGTGCGAGCCGTTGTAGGGTATGACACATTCATGCTGAAACCAGTAATAACTTCAGCGTGGCTCTACCACGTACATCTTATCATTTTGTTAGGTTAGCACAATCATCTACCCTCGAACAGAAGACATTTCTTTCTGTAAGATTTTCGATTCTGGGTTGGACCGTGGGTAGAAGATTTTCAAGACTATGGATCAGTTTTAGCCAATCCACATATGTTTAACCCAAATGTTTAAAACAATTGTTCACCCGTGCGAAGCCGGGACGGGCCGCTAGTCTATTATAAATTATGTTCTAGAATTCAAAGTATATAAATAAATATATATTTTAATATTTTATATATGAAAAACATCTACGTATGTTATAGAATAACGTTATATAGTCAAATATAAATAATAGATATGTACTCAGAGAGAACATTATCGTATATAGCGACTAGCGGTCAAGTTATCTAATTAAAATCCATTAAAGTCGTGGGTTGATATTTAATAAAAGCCAATTAATCTGTATTGGTAAAGTTGGATCGCGCTTGGTATTCTAGGTATTCGAGAAAGATGAAAACAACCATTATCCACATACAAAATGAAAATAGAATGAGAAAGGAAATGGATTTTCGAGTTACAAGGGACTCAAAACCAAAAGGATCTAGTTGTGTTATAACGATGTTGAGAATGTGGGACTCAAAACTAAACAGATCTTGTTGAGTTATAGCAATGTTGAGAGTTGATATGATATGAGAGTCGAAGTGTTAATAACTCAGCGGTTACCTTGTTCGGGCAACGTAATTAACGTATTCGTAGGTTCGAGTCCTAACGAATGAGCCGGAAATATCAGTGAAGATTAACACAGAGATGAAATCATAACATTGCGGTAGGACTATCTATGTCCGGCTGGATAGAACAGATCTTGTTGAGTTATAGCAATGTTGAGAGTTGATATGATATGGGAGTCGAAATGTTAATAGCTCAGCGGTTACCTTGATCGGGCAACGTAATTAACGTACTCGTAGGTTCGAGTCCTAACGAATGAGTCGGAAATAACAGTGAAGGTTAACACCGAGATGAAATCATAACATAGAGGTAGGACATTATCTATGTCCGACTAGATATATACCTCAAGTTAAAAAGCTGTCAAGCATGTTTAGACGCGTTTCGGTGGCTGCACTTAAAAGTCAGTCCTCTAGATATGGTGTGTTTACCATTTCAAACCATATCCTCACCAGATTAGGTACCCCTCGGCGATAGATACCTCAAGTTAAAAAGCTGTCAAGCATGTTTAGACGCGTTTCGGTGGCTGCACTTAAAAGTCAGTCCTCTAGATATGGTGTGTTTACCATTTCAGACCATATCCTCACCAGATTAGGTCCCCCTCGGCAGCGGCTCAAGCCTAGGTCCGTTCCCTCGACATGGAGCCCTTGAGTGCGCTGCTCGCGCGATACATTGACACAAAATCTTACATCACTGCGACAACATTACATATATCACCTCCACACACGTGCACGCGTACACGCTTACACATGCAAGTGGAAGGGTTTTATTTTTTCCCTTATCAAAACTGAAATAGTTTAGAAAATTATGCGATACGAAATATATATAAGAGTTGTTGAGGTATGTATGCCTGGTACACATATATGTTTCAACAACTCATATATATATGAATAGTTGGCTTAGCTTAGGTTAGCTAAGATGGGTCACGAATTGCATGTATCAGGCAATAGCCCAAGCCGAGGTGTGCCGTGCACCCTTGAGCTAGTTGTCAAACAAAATCGGCTGAGTGCCTTAAGCGCTCGCCTTAGTAGTCCGGTGAAGCTGTTAAGAACTTGCTAGGTCAATATCATTGTCAGTTCGAAAAAAAAAAGCCATATCGTTATTTAACATCGAGTTAGATTGTGTTGAAAAGCTAAAAAACTGCACAGTATGAAAAATAGCCATTCACCCTCTTTTCACAATGACACATAATAGACTAAAAGTATTACTATCGCCTTTATTAATTTTTAATACACATGCCGTTGTTATGTTTAACAACTAGCCCTTGTCTCGAGTTTAATCCTGTGTATTTTCTAGATACTTAAAGAATATTACAAACGATCCTAATATTCAGGTATTAAGGTATATGAGAAACACGTATGCGGCTTATGAGAGGAGTTTACCTTTGAAGATCATTATATTATGTTTTGTACTAGCTGGTTCTTCCGGCTTTGTTCTTGTGAAAATAGTTTTATTGTTCCGTTGGACCTATGTGTTTTATCTACATTAATTGTACGGACTCTTTTTGGAAGCGAAACTACTTATGGGAAAGGCTTTGGAATTCTGATCGGCAACTTTTTTGTGTGACGAAAAATGTTAGGGGTAAACACCGTGTTGGGTAGTGTTGAAAACACCGGTTCTCGTCTGATCACCGAAGTTAAGCAACGTCGGGTGCGGTCTATACATAGATGGGCGACCACCTGGGAACACCGCGTGACGTTGCGTTTTTGTTGTATTTTAAAAAATACTTTTAGCAATGCTTTCATTATTAGTTAAACCTATTAACCGATATTAAGTGATTTTCGATTATATTTTATTTTTTACTATAATATATATTTTTTAATTATTATTAATAGTGTGAGTTAAGTTAAGTTTCTACGTGATAAAGCGTTTTAGGTCTTCAGTTTACTATTTTTTTATTATTGTTATTGACTGTTGCTATATACACATGTAAATAAATAAATAAATTTGTAAAATTTTATCGTTACTGTTTGGCCGTATTAAAATAATATAATGAAATATATAACAAGTAAAAATGGCGAGTGAAAATCGTTTCATCCGTTTCAGAGATTAACCTGAACAAACAACAGATATTTCGATTTTATTTATATGTACACATTGTTGGTTGATTTATTTAATATTGGCTACTTCTTCGTCGGAACAAGTTAGCTAACTCTATCAATAATATCGCAAACTTATGCAATAACGTCGGAAATCGATTACCTAATAGAAGTTTGATTGCCAACTGCCATTCGACAATTGTCTAAGTATTATACAAGTGTGAAGGGCTTATAGTATCTATATATTAATACGTGAAGCCCAAACTTTGTATCCCTTTTTGAGAGAAATGCGCGAACGGATGAACGTGAAACTTGGCATAATTAAAGTTTATATGGGGGAGAAGTGCAGAAAGTTATTTATTTTATATAAAATGCATTAGAAGTACATTAAATTAATTAAAATATGCATTACTCACACTACTGCTTCAATTTTACACAACATATACACACATGTCAATAAAAAAGACGTTTGGACTTCTGTCAATAAAGGACTTCAAAAAAGGTTGTGAAGGAGGTTGCTATGCTCGACTGTATGTATTATTTTACTCTTACGTTCCAATTACCCTTTTTCATTCTACATTCTACAATGATATTATAACATAATACCCTTTCACAAAAGAACCCTAATAAAATTCAAGCTTTAAAAAATCAATGAACTATGGTCGAATGTCGATCTCTGGGCGCCCACTAGTAATCACTAAATGAATCAAGTTCAAATATTACTAATTCAATAAATGTATGTGAAGCTTACAAAATAATACAAACCTGTTTTCTACACCAAAGGATAGCAAAAAGAGGCATTTATCATATTTTTCTTATCATCAGGCATAGTGCAGTCACTTTGTCGTGCTCCGATAAAAAAAATAGTTAAAAAATAGTTAAAAAATAGTTATCTGTGGGTAACTACAACACCAGTGGTATCAATGTTATGTTGGCGTTGAAGAGTCAACTTCGTCTTTTTTTGAAGAGCCTCAGGTCATATTCCTGTATGTAAAACGTGCACGGTCAACCATCTCACAGCACTAGCGTACACGACAGAAAGGTTCTAGATAGATAGGAAGATTCAAACCTTTTTTGTTTTTTTTATTAAATGTGGAAATCCCTTCGGATACCCACCCTAGATAGGCAGCCGAGGGTGGGATATGTCCGACTTGCACGGAGTAAAGCCCCAAGGTACTTTCTCGCACCTATTGACCGGGGAGCAGGAGCATCTACTGGCAGGAAGATTCTAAACTTTTTTTTCTAGGTGTGGACAACCCTGGATATGATACAACTCCAGTTGTCGTTGGGGACAGTGGCAACAGCTGGAAGGTTATGCCGCGACTCATACCGGCTAAAAACACCACCGGCTGCGTGGCGCGAAAGTGTGAACCAGGGTTTGGATGGCGCGAGCATTTTCCGCGCCCTGGTCACGCGCTCGGGTCGCCCGCAGGTGGTAACCGGGTCGACCTACGTTCCGAGGGTATCTAGCTCCCTCATGCTTCCTCTAGAAGCAGCGGCCTGTGGCCCGTACTTCATTCGACGGGTTCCCATTATGACAGCGGGTGCCCCAACCCACTGCTGGGAAATTACTCCACTGCTGTGACAATTAGCGAATCACAGCTACTACAATAAGGTACAACTTGCACGGTACCATAACAAACAAAGACAAGTACAGTGAGAAAACAAGACACATTAAAAGCAAGACCAATTGATCCGAGACCAAGTGAACCAAGACCGACCGACCCCAGACAGTTTAACCCCGGATGGAAGATTATAACCTAACCTAACTTTGTTGATGTCGCGGTTTTTTTAGGTTTTATGGGATGAGTAATTAACAAGAGGTTGTAATATTGCAATTACCTATCGTATACGTCTTATTTAACACATTTTGTTAGTTTAACATTAATATTTTTGAATATATTCATTTATTTATAGCCAATGTTATTGCCGTTTAAACAATTCATTATTTAATTTTAATGTGCAGTAGTAATATTAGAAAAGCTAAGTAGGAAAATAATAAGTATATATAAATATTTCGTACGAGATTTCACATTTGTTTCTTAAAACTTTAATAACTTTATATTAATTGAATCTATCGTTATATTTTAGGTAAGATCAAGTGTTAACACATGTATCATTAAAAAAATATATATCTAAATCTGTCTAGTAGTTTTTGAGTGATGTGTGCATAACGGCAGACCTCCATAATTTTACTTATATAGATATTCAAAGTGGTATAATATGTGTCTCGCTCGTACGTAACAAGTGAAATATGTAAACATTCACAAGAGGGAAGATGTGTTAAAAGTCGAACAGTGTCTGAAAGCGATGTTCGCAGTTAAAGTTGGATGTTGCCGCTCGTCCAAAAGGATTACGACTATAGATTTCTTTATATTTATGTCTACTAGTTCCAAATGGTGATCTACGGAAATATATTAAAACAAATAAGTGATTTAAGTTATTATAAAAAAAAATTGTTCAGGGTTTGTTAAGAGTTTGTAATACTGCAAGTCTAGAAAATTTGGTTGCATTGATGTATTCCATAAAAGAGCTCAATTAAAATTTTGAAACATAACATCATAGTTAAAAATGTTAAATTGAATTAGTTAAATTGATATTTCAGCGGATGAACATTGTTTTTTTTTATTTCTTAAGATTTCTGCTTTCCAACATATAAACTCATGACTTTTGTGATATTTGTTTAAAAATAATTGTCAATAGCTTAAATTTTACGTTCAATTATTACGTGTATTAAGTTCGGAAGAAAATAAGTCTGGGCATTCCGAAATTATAAATTTAGAACAAGATTCTTAGAAAAACTTTCTGTCTACACTCTGACGAACATTCCAACACCATAAACATACTTCGAACATATTTATCTATATATTAATACGTGAAGCGGAAACTTTGTACCCCTTTTTAACTAAATTGTGCGAACGGATGAATGTGAAACTTGGCATAGTTAAAGTTTATATGGATGAGGAGTGCATACATCTATTTTTTAATGCATTAAAACACATTGAATTAATGAAAGTATATATTACACACACTATAGCTTGAGTGATATACAACATATATACACATGTAAATGAAAAAGACGTTGCGCCAACCGTCTTTACTCTTACGTTCCAATTACCTCTTTGAATCCTTCATTCGATATTTTTAACATGACTTACCATACCTTACATACGCTTTGAATATAACTGGTCAAATTGTAGATCAATTTTATAATCATATAATATGTAAATTCATAATATACATTAGTAATTATTAAGTAAATAATTTATCTTTAGTAAATTTATGAAAACACTAAAATAATTATTAGTCTCTTTGGTATTATTGAATGTCAAAATGAATTATGGTCGAATATCGACCACTAGGCAACCACTAGTTGTTATAAAAAGGCTAAAAAATCATTAAATTTATACGCATAATTATTACTCAACTCTTTATTTTAACTCAAACTACGCAATATTACGTATTTGTGAAGAAATATTATGAATGTCTATGAATAAAATGTTAGAAGCGGGCGCGGACGGCGACCGTAGGGTCATATCCCATGGGGTTAACAAATACATAACCTTGTAATGTTACCCATCTAATTCAGTCTGTACGGTACTGTAATTTACTCTGAAAAATATACGACTATGTGAATTACCTTACATTTCTTATGAACCTGCGATAGTTGAATTTATTACGACATATCTTATAGATGATAAAAATATCTTTTAAAAATCATTACATAGTATAAAACAAAATCCCCTACCGCGTCTGTCTGTCTGTTCGTGATAAAGTCAAAAACTACTGAACGGATTTTCATGCGGTTTTCATTATTAGATAAAGTGATTCATGAGGGAGGTTTAGGTATATAATTTGTCAAGGTTTTTTTTATTATCAGGGCGGGACAGCGGACAGCGTCAGCGTATAAGGATATAATTTTAACGCGGTTTCTGCTTTTTTATTTTCCTTACATAATTCCTAATACAATTCATAAACTGTCTATTATTTGTTAACGAAAGTAGATGTGTTAGTAGTTAGTTTTTAGTTTCTATGTGCGAATTATCACACAATCGATTTCTTTCGTTTAATCGCAATTTTTTATTCTAGTAGAATGTCGTTTAATATTTTTTATAATTCACATTTTTTTAAATATACAAATTATTTTTATTTAATCTTATAGAACGAATGTAAAGTATGTGATAATTATTGACCCTACAACGAAGTAAAACCACATAAACGTTTAATTAATTATTATTGTAAACTATACAAATGTACTTATCTACATTTATAGTTTATTAAGTTTTAGTAATGAAAAAATACTGAAGAATTCATTTCATATATATTTTTTGAATAATAAAAATCTTTTGGGGTCGAACTATAAGTAACGTTTATTTAATATCGATTATAAAACCAGTTATTTTCTTGTTAAGACGAAATAATTAAAAGGACTATTTGTAAATAACGAATAAATAAACACTTCATATTTCTCTAAACTCTAGTTAATTCTAGATTCCATTGTTATAACATAGCTAGTAAATCTGTGTGATTATCTCTATCTGGAATGATGCGGGTTGAACACAAATATGTGAGCTACTTGTGTAATACATTCTGACGCACAGGTACACAGATACAAGTTAGGATAATGTAACTATGATTTAGTAGAAAATATATGAAGATTCTTTCATTATAAAATAACTATGCTAATAAACCTTTGTTATTAAAGAGTATCTTCTTATGGAAAGGTTTAGAAACCCTGACGCAATTTTTTTGTTTGACGAAAACTGGTGGAGATAAACACTGTGTCGGATAGAGTGAGAAAAGTCTCTCGCTTGCTCTCGGGTTTTGGAGAACAGTATGCCCTTTTCGCCTTCTTTCTTTCTAGTCCGAGCTTGCGTGTGCTGCGTTCAAGCGAAGTGACGATTACTGATTTCTTTTATATCAAAAGGAGGTAAACGAACAGTTGGGTCACCAGATGTTAAATGATCACCACCGTCCATAGATACTGGCAACACCAGGGGAGTCGCAAGTGCATTGCCAACGTGTTTATTGTGGAGTGAAACGGGGAAGGGAGGTGAGCCTCCGGCGCTCTAACTGGCCGAATGAAACGCAACAATGCAAGCACTTTTACTTCACGTCGGTTTTCTATGAGAGGGTGGTACTACCCCGCACGAGCCGACCCATTCATGCTGAAACTACTAATAGCTACAGCGTGGCTCTACCACCTACAA
>MU159608.1:105521-137041 GCA_015888305.1 Antheraea pernyi | reverse complement strand
CACCCGCGCCCGCCGGCCCCGCGCCCGCCGCGTACTCGCCCACCAGCTGCAATACGAGACCCTCCCTGCAAATAATATATACATACATATATTCATCTTCTACAAATACTTGTAAATACTCGAATGGTGGTAGAGCCACGCTGAAGCTATTACTGCTTTCATGAATGGGTCGGCTCGACCGGGGTAGTACCACCCTCTCATAGAAAACCGATGTGAAGTAACAGTGCTTGCATTGTTGCGTTTCGTTCGGTCAATGAGAGCGCCGGAAGCCCATCTCCCCTCTCCTCCTCTTTCTCTCCCTCCCCTAATCCTTTCCCCCCAAAGGGTTGCAATACACTTGCGACTCCTCTGGTGTTTTTAGTATCAATGGACGGTGATGATCACTTAAATCAGTTGAAACAACAGTTCGTTTGCCACTTAAGACATAAAAAAAAACTTCAATTTATTATGCGTTTTCATTGAAAATACGAAACGTTTCTCTCTCTCTTTCTATCTTTACTAACATACATCTCGCTCAATCGCTCAATTTCCGTTCGCCTCGCCCGATCACACTTTTCATAATTTCACGATGTAACACGATGCATTTCTGAACGCATCCTAGATCGCGTGATATCCCGAGCAGCCAATTAGCGACGTCGGTGGCTACTCGCGGTACTCGGAATGACGTTGCAGTCTCAGTGAGCTGTCGTCTTTATATAGTGTAGACAATATAATTTCTTGCTGGTGTTTTTTAATTGTAATTGTGGTGAACGCGTGTTGATCGGTGAAAATAAAATATAAACCCACGCTAAAATGATAAGTATTACACTGTAAGATTTTACGTATATTTTACAAATTCTTATAAAACAAACAACTAAATTGAAATTTAATGTAGATAAAGTTTAGTTTTTATAGTAGGATGTTAATTGATGAAATTAGTCAGAAGATAATGCGAAATATAAACTATAAGCCAGCAAAATTATTGCGTTGTCGCTGCCACTGGCTCCACGCAAATAGTGAATAGGCACGGAGGTGAGGGGCACAGAAGCAACCCAAGGGATATTGAGAAGACATTTATCGCACTGATTTGATTCACAATTGGAAGCGGTAGGTATCACTGCAATCTGGTTTTAGGTATATTAAGATTTTTCGCGTTTAAAAATACAATTAAAACAAAAAAAAAACGATTTGCTACAGACGAAGTTGCTTGGGTCAGTTAGTTGAAAATATATATTTATCGAAATAAAAAACAGACAAAGAATTTTCAAAGTCAGATGAGTAGTAACGGAGATTGCCCCGAACATCCAAACTCATTACCTCTTTATAATACTAGTATAGACAAGACAACTAAATGAAATTAATAATAGATTCTCTAGAAAAACCTTCAAACATAGTCTTTGAGATACCTAGAGATGATGTTAAATAAGTCATAATATATATATGAAAATCACCTGATCCTCTCATCATCTTCAGAGATCCCTAGCAGAGTTGCTAACTTGAGGAGTTTGTGGCTGGCGAGGTAAGCGTTCTGATCCGCCTTCAAACATTCCTCTATCAGCGACATGTGATCCTCGCATAGCCGAACTATAACAACGATAACTTCATTTTTATCGATATAATAATTAAATTATAATTGAATCACATATCGATATAGTTAACGTAAAGTAAATATAAAATATATAATCGAAATTTGATTTTCGTAGAGGCGAATTATACAACCGATAAATTCATTTTATATTGATATAATAATAGAACTACAATCGAATCATATATATCGATATATTTAACGTAACGTACATATAATGCATATAATATATTCCCTGATTAATGAAGAACTCTCTGATAACGTTATTTACGGGTTTATAGATTTAAAATATTGAGTGCGAGTTCAGAAGCGACAGAAGTGAAACTTAGTATTCTGATTAATTTTTAAGACAATGAGATGAATACACGGTGGAACTAGTAAACGTTAGATTTCTGCATATTTTGTAATATTAACAATCCATAATCATTTTTAACAGTGAGTGATAGTCACTACAAACCAACACAGAATAACATGCTATAGATTTTAAAGTTTCTCTTCGTTCATTTTTAAGACAATAAGACGACTTTGGAACTAGTAAACATTAGTTTTCGGCATAATTTTGTAATATTAACAACCCATAATCATTTTTAAAAGTGCGTGATAATCACTACGATCCAACACAGAATAATGTGCTATAGATTTTAAAGTTTCTCTTCTCTGCCACTTTCTCTCTGTTATATTTTGTGGAGAGGACCTTTATATAGTTGAAAACCTCTTGTATAATAATATATATGATAAAAAGAAAAGTTTAGATATGGCAATATAATATTGTAACTCATTGTTAGATAAGTGGTAACACTGCCTTCCTGTTGTAATGTGTCAAGGTTTGCGCATACATACGTTATACGAGTACCTGCGATGCGATTCAAGAAATAAATCATTTTATCTACACAATCTAGGTTATTATTCAATGCGCCCAACAATCTATATTAAATTTCTAATTACCTTGTATAGGAAGTAAAGGCAAGTCGAAAGTGCTTAAGATCTGTAAAGCGGCTATAAGATCTAATTCTCTCTGGATATCCGCATCCCCTTCATTGATTAAACTCAAACAGCATCTAGAAAAGTAGACCAAAATACATTTAATACAAAAAAAATTATAATTTGTATCATTGCGCGGGGATTTCTTTAGAAAAAAAAAACAAAAGTCCTTATTCAATCTAGGCCCTGAGAAGGCACTTACGAACGTTAAAACTATCACCGATTCGAAAAAACAAACTACTTATCAAGATGAACCGGTAACAAACTTAACCTGCTTTATCTTTCCATGATACATGTTTTTACAAAAATTGATAGCAACATTCGTTTTAGGCGGATACATAGGCGTCATTTCCAGACGTCATCATCGTTCATATAATTATATATATACTATATTATAATATAATATACGCTTTTAAATTAGGGGTGTGCAAGTAATGCTCGAATCAAATCGAATAATGTTCGAAACCAACATTCAAACTATTCGAATAGATCGAACTGTTCGAATATTTTTTAAATAAAAAAGTATTATTTTACTAATAGTTATAGAAAAAGACAGAACACTATCCAGTTAACTTTTTTGCATAAGAACTGAAATTAAATAATTTTATAAGATATACAGTGAGTATTGTCTATTAAAATATAATTTTTTAAACTAATTTAATTCAATTGCTTTGACTGGCAGACGAATCTATTAAACTAATTTTGTATATTAATAATTATTTAGTATTTGATAGACTTCTAATTATTTAAAATAATGAAAATAGTTTGAATTATTCGAATGTGTAATTCGAATGTTCGAATCGAATTACTCGGTTCAACTCGCTATCGTTTAATTCATTCATTCATCACACCCCTACTTTAGGGACTAAAATTGGGTGGCGGTAGTTACCGGGCGAGGTCGAGGGCGGGGTCGTTGAGGGCGGAGGCCGAGTTGAAGTACTCCTTGGCGGCGTTGAGCACGAGGTCGACGCTGCGCGAGTACGTGACGCGGTGCGAGTGCGGGTGCGGGGCACTGCGACCGGACTCGTCGCACGTTAACACCTCAGCGGCGAGCTTTATGCTCGAAGCAATACCCGAGGTCAGTAACGACGATGCGTATATCTGTTCATTTTAGAGCCCATTCAAGTATTATGTATTGGCTTTTATATTTTATTCACAACTAGCTGTGCCCACGACTTAATAAACAGCGATTAATAAAGTTTTCTGAATGTATTAAGTCCATTTACTTATCTACTTTTCTTAATTAAAGTCGCCTCGTCATTAAAAGTATAATAACTTTTGTCAGACCGAAGCGATTTTAATGAAACAAAGACTAAATGTTACTCGAAGACAGGCTTTTTGATTTTATTTACAAGAGGTTATATCATGAATGCGGGATTTTAGCCATGACGCGTGTCCTAAGAATCAGACAGACAGACAGACAATTGTAAAAAGGTTTGACATGTATTTTATTACTTATTTCTAGGCACCTGCAACAATTTTTTTTACAAAAATCTAAAAACTACAGAAACGTTAGATTTACATTCCTATTATATGCATACACATATATATATATATACGTATATATTTTTATTAATAAATATACAGAAACCCGATGAACGTCGACGTCGAGTTAAAACCAACCATACACTAGGTGTATCATCGATTATAGTTACACATATAAGGTTATCGCGTTCAGCGTTAGCCAGTACCCAAACGAAGAAGTGTGGCTATATACCCGACTGTGTCGCAATCATCATACGCATGGTGATAAATTCGCCACAGTGATTCTTTTTAGTATGATAAATTCATAACATTGACTATTTTAGTACAGTATATTCGTCACAGTGATTCTGTTTTAATATGTCACGTTACGAAATCAACTTATGTATATTTTCAGCAGTTCAAAAACTTACATTCCTAGATAGCAGCGATGGCTGCTGATGAAATGTAATGTACTCTGTGGATGTCGTCATTTTTACATTACACTGTGCTAACTATCACGTAAAGTGGAGTCACTTTAAACTACACCAAAAGAAATCTATCTGCTTTACCCACCTCATAGCACTGATCCACCGTGATGCAATCAAAGATTGTTGATTGCAGTTCCAAGATATCCTTCAGAAGCTTTTCCCAATCTTGTTGCGTTGGTTTTTCATCACTACAAGGATAAACAGTTTTAACGTTATCATCAAAGGAGTTATATAATTTTCATGGATATTCTCTTAAAATGTAATATGTTTTGTTTCATTGCAAGGTGCAAGGTAATGAATATATTTTTATAAATATTTTTGAAAATGATATTTAAACGAAACACGTTAGCATTCGTGATAGCCTTACTAATATTCGTAGTGGTACCAATTGTATTGCAGTTGTACCGCTACTATCAGCCTGGTATTTTTGAGGTTAAAACTCTTTTAGCTGCGTTAGCGATTATTGACAGGCGAGAAGTTATTGGTTCACGTCGCCGATGACGTCCGCATGCTCGTAACGTACCGGGTTTGCCCAAAACTGGTAATACTTAGTGTAGCGGTTTGTGAACATCTAATATTTATATTTTATATTAAGCATGTGTAATCCGACATATGTTTAATTCTTCATATCATGATATAGCGAAGTGTAGTACCGTATGGCCAGGCTCCTGGCGAGGCGGGTGAGCAGGCGGTGCACTGCGAGCGCGTCGGCGGGCAGGTCGCGCAGCTCGTGCAGCGGCACGTGCAGGCCGCGCCACGCCAGCCGCGTGCTCGCCGACACCAGCCGCTCCAGTATCTTCACGCGACGGACCAGCTCGCTGCTCGAGATGCTGCCGTCACTACCACCCCACACCACATCACACACTATTACAGCCTCCCCTTTCAAGTCAATGATCTTCCCATTCCCTCTACCCATCGCGTCTCCCCATTTCACCGCCTACTTTCCCATACAATTGTGTCCAACTTGAATCACCATTCACATCACATCACTATACCGTAAGCCTTAGGCATGTCAAGCGTAACGTTAGTATATCGGTACCGACTGAATCAGTACTAACACAGACAAAGTTATAAACCCAAGACAATTACTGTAAGGGCCAACTCTACATATTTCAAATGCGTTTACACGTCGATTAAATCGTGTAGTATAATTGAGTTTCAATGTAACGCATTTCAAAATGAGCTAAATCCAATTTTAGCCGTTCCTAGTGTTTTACGTTATTTTGCAAGATCTTCAAATTTTGTCCATATAAAATATGACCACCATATAAAAAACCTTATGACCGGCAAAATTTGAATGTCTTTCTCGCTGTATAAAAAGTGGAAATCTTAAGAAAATTAAAGTTGTTATATGAAGCGTTACAATTGGATTTAACTCATTTTGAGATGTAACGACTTGTAACAGGTCCTATGACACATGTTGGCCCGTGGCCTGGCGTTTAAGTTTAACGTGTGTTGCATACATTGGTTCTATTTAAATATATAGACTTATTAAGGTTCAAGCAGATTGGATCTCAACTTTATCGCAGTAGTAGTCATAAATTCGTAGACATCTTTATCTTATTTTTATTAAGCCATCGAATACACGTCCATACATTGCTATAGCCTCCCATTGAAAATCAGCGTTGTAGTACCACACAGTTACACTGCAGCATGGAGCTGAATGGGGGTGCTGTAGCTTGGCATATCTAATAAATATATATGTATATTTACTTTGTAACAGTGATGTGCAACATTAAAAACCTTTTCTTTCTTTCTTTTCTTAGGCGTGGCACAAAATGTGTTAAAGAGTACGAGAATTATCAAAAAACAATTTACTTCTGCGGAGGAGGCTCATTATTTCTGAATAATTTTCAAGTAATTTGATTATTAAGCAACAGTTACCCAGTTTGTTTTTTTTATCTCTTATATATCGAATAATATCGACTCACGTTTCCTTCAATATTGTATTGAGCAGATCACACGCCTTATCCAGCTGATCGGTGTCGAGGTGTGCGAATAGACATTTCTCAACCAGGTCCAGGTGAGTTCTTACATCGAGCTCAAACTCGGTCGGGGATTGTAACACCTGTAGGGACAAATTTAAGCAGGTTGAACGAAAACACAATTACACTACCCTACATTAGATTTATCAAAAGTGGGACATCCCGATAAGGTCGGCTTGATTCAGGTTTTTTTTTTTTGTTAAACTGACTATACGCTATTAGCCTGATGGACCGTCACAGCTTCAACGGGCTAATGGGGCGAGCATTTAACTCCTGGATTGGCCAAAACCATTACCAAACTTAGGTACGATAAGGGCAAATAGATGATGATGATGATTAACATATTATTTATTAATATATTATTATTTATTAGCTAGCATTACGATAACTGAGACGAGTTAGAATTGCAAACTGTTGGAGTAATTTTTTTAGAAAGACATGTTAATGACTACTTACCCACAATATTGGTGAAAGATCTTCGACGCTCCTACTTTCTAAGTATTCTGTGAGACCAGTGATACAAATATCACTGCGTGATGTTAATTTCTCGTTACGTTTAAGGAACGGTATCACGAATTGTTTTAAATCTGATACGAATGTCTCGCGCGTCGACTGTAACATAAAAACAGGAAATTAAAAAAGAAACTTAAGAAGTTTTCTATGTTTTACTCTTTTTTTAAATGTTGTGGGCTTTGACATTTAACCAAAATCTCATCTGGTGTTCAATTAAAACTTAATCTAAATGATAAAAACACGCTAAGTCTGGATGTTTGGGTCTCCAGTGCAGCCACTGCCAGTGCTGGAACACATATGCCTATAATGTAAGGAGTCTGTTATGTACCAAGCTTGCGTCTTTACTTGGGTATCCTTCATATTGTTAGTTTATAACCTAAATAAAAAATTGAAACAATTTTAATGAAAACGTGACTCAAGTAAGAAAGAAAAGTAGATAAGTAAATGGATTTAATATTTATTCCGATGATTTTATTTATCGCTGTTTTTTTACATAAGGACGAAGTCAGGGGACAGCTAGTAAAAAATATACACAACAAGTTCATTGTATCTTCAAAAACAAACTTCTTTCCCGATGCAGAATCCAAAGTTGGTATACTTAACAAAAAAAAAGGACTATCTAGAAAGACAGATATCATTTAGCAAAGATAGCATTTATGAAACACCAGGTCAAGAAATTATCGAAGCTTACACAGAAAAGGAAGATAAAGTTTGGAAAGAGAAAGGTAGGGAAAATTCACGGAAATACAAGCAAGACTCAAAAAATAAATAGGACACAGAAGAACATACGTATACCTCAGGTATACCTGAAGATCGACGAAGCGCGAAAGAAGACGTGGCACAGCTATATATAAAGATAATAATATAAAAAATTAAATATCACTTACCATTTTCATCAAAGTGGTACATATTTCCAAAATGGTCATCTTCTCCAGTTCCTTCAAGGTAATACCCTCAATATTGATATCGTATACGAAGGTGTCGAGCGTCAGGAGGTGATACAGGATATAGTCGAGCCCCTGCACTCCCCCGGCCACGGTCGCTATAGTAACCAGTGTGAGAGCGTGGGAAACGAGCCCGCTGCGCTCCTCTATCTCGCGTGCTCTCCTATCATACCACTTGGCTACATCGTCACTACTGGTGGGCATATCTGTTGGTATTTCAACCTCCGGTGTGGTCTCTTCAGACCAATTCGAGCTCCAAATCGATCTACAAGATACCCTTGAGTGTCAAAAACAACGCGTGTAACTCAACACAAATGTCAGAAGTGACACTTCTATAGATGTGTTGTTACATTTCAAAATGAACTAGATCCAATTTGAATCATTCATAGAACATGTTTACTTTTTCAAGATAAACAGTTTTATACACTGATCTTCATAATTTAATTTTATACATAATTTGAAGATCTTGAAATAAAAGATGAGCTAGATCCAATTTGAATCGTTCATACAACATGTTTACTTTTTCAAGATAAACAGTTTTATACACTGATCTTCATAATATAATTTTATACATAATTTGAAGATCTTGAAATAAAAGATGAGCTAGATCCAATTTGAATCGTTCATACAACATGTTCAATTTTTTAAACATTTCCATTTTTTTATACACAAAGAACGAAATTTAGATTTTGCTGATCATAAGATTTTTTTTAATGATCTACATTTTGCATGTACAAGATTTGAATATGTTGTAAAATAACGTCAAATATAAGGAATGGCTAAAATTGGATTTAGCTTATTTTGAAATATAACGCCATAGTACATAGACGACAATAAGGGCTATGTATCAATAATAAATTACGCCATTGTGTTTTTTTATAACATAAAACCTTTTTTATAATCCAGTCAAAATTACTAAAGTGATTAAAGTTCTTTCGACTTTAAAGTGGAAATTAAAATTACACTGTTTGAGCTTAAAACAACTGTCAGTTTCTTCCTAAGTACATTTTTAGTGTGAATCAATATGTTCATACAACATGTTTACTTTTTCAAGATAAACAGTTTTATACACTGATCTTCATAATTTAATTTTATACATAATTTGAAGATCTTGAAATAAAAGATGAGCTAGATCCAATTTGAATCGTTCATACAACATGTTTACTTTTTCAAGATAAACAGTTTTATACACTGATCTTCATAATATAATTTTATACATAATTTGAAGATCTTGAAATAAAAGATGAGCTAGATCCAATTTGAATCGTTCATACAACATGTTCAATTTTTTAAACATTTCCATTTTTTTATACACAAAGAACGAAATTTAGATTTTGCTGATCATAAGATTTTTTTTAATGATCTACATTTTGCATGTACAAGATTTGAATATGTTGTAAAATAACGTCAAATATAAGGAATGGCTAAAATTGGATTTAGCTTATTTTGAAATATAACGCCATAGTACATAGACGACAATAAGGGCTATGTATCAATAATAAATTACGCCATTGTGTTTTTTTATAACATAAAACCTTTTTTATAATCCAGTCAAAATTACTAAAGTGATTAAAGTTCTTTCGACTTTAAAGTGGAAATTAAAATTACACTGTTTGAGCTTAAAACAACTGTCAGTTTCTTCCTAAGTACATTTTTAGTGTGAATCAATATTTTTAACACATAACGGAAGTTTACGAATAAATATATCACCTGAATATACTCTTCCTGCACCAATCTTTCTCGTGTCGCAACGGAGGTATCTTAACTGGGGATCGCTCTTCAAACCACTGCATCGGTTGCGGTGTCGGCAGCAAGTGCTGGAAATCTATAGGATTTATTGTTTCTGGCAACTTCTCGATCACAGCCAATTGCATGGGAATCGTCTTTATATGCGGCCACAGACAAGTGAGAGCTTCTAGGCGACCTTCCTTCGCGATCTCCATTGCGCTGTTAACTATACTATTGCTTCGTAGACGATCGTACTCGTCTTTGACGTAAGTGGATTTCTCACATCGTAATATTGCCTGTAACCAAATAATGTTGATATATTGGAAACAATAAAAAATAATTATTAAGATAATGGACATAATTTTTAATGTAATAATTAACATTTAAGATAATGTAAATGATGTTTAAGATAATGTAATCAATGTTTAAGATAATGAAAATAGTGTTTAAGTCTTATACTACTATTATAAAGAGAAAAGATTTGATTTTTTTATTGTAACATATAAACTCAAAAATATTTAACCCATTTTAAAAACTCTTTCACCTATAGAAAGCTACATTACCAAGCAGCAACATGGGCTGTAAAAGCTAACATCTAAAATCTAATAGAAATTGTCAATGTTAAGGCTGAATACAGCTATATTAAGCGCAGATTGGAGAGGGTCTATGCCTACATTCAATATAGTTCTATCTATAAAACCCCTTCAAATATTAAACTCATATTATTATATGATTTAATAAGAGTTTTACATGCATTATTTTAAACGAAACCACTCGATACAGGTAGTTTGAAATTTTAATTGAATGCTCTTAAATTTCTTTTAAGTTCTGCAAATTTCTTATAGAATAAATTAGTGATTAAACAAGGTGCATATGATTATTGAAGATAGAGAGTAAGAGAGTAAGTAACCAACCTCGTACAAGGCGAGCCTCTCCTTGTAGAACAGCATCACATGCCGACACCTCAGCAGCTCGCTCGTGTACGCGTTCAGATGTTCGAGGGTTATCTCCTCTGGATTTTCGATTTTCTCTTCAGCTTCTTTATTTATTTCTGCAAATAGAAGAATAATCCCTACATAAAACACGAGTTTGAAGATTAAAAATTTCGAAGAACTATCTTTTTCGATTTCTGAATAACCCTTCGGACACTGTCAGTTGAAATAGAAATCTACATCCATAGATTATTAATTACGGTTACAGAAAGACTGTAGATTTTTAACTTAATACTGGTAGTTCTCTACTGTTGATAGCTTTGTTTGAATTCGCCAAAATCCCTTTTTTAAATTAATTATACTTTATCAATCTGATGGCCATCACAGTTTCACCAGGCTTTTAGAAAAACCTCAACCTAACCTTGGAATTTGACCTTGTTATTTAACAAACAAAACAAATATGTGTTACTTTATTATTGCAGTGATGGAGACATCATAAAATTTTGTCATGTGAACTGACAAAGCTGACTAAATATTTTTCACCAATTATATGGCAGATGCAAAACCATAAACCCAAACGATGTAAAGAATTACTAGAAATTCTGAAAAACAGTTGTTAGGATGAACAAACCATTCAATATCTTTTCGTTAGTGAGGTCCAATCCGAACTGCAGCAGCTCCCTCGCAGCCGGCAGCGTCTCCGGAAGCCTGTCCACGCATTGATGAACAGCCCAAATCTTCTTCGACACTTTACTCTAAAATAACAATAATTTATATGTTCATGTCATTTTACAAACCACGCTATCGGGCAAGAAATCGGAAACAGAGGAAATCGTATGGAGGAGACATAACGCTTTTTCCTTAGGTGACGATAACTATCAGTTAACTCCAACCGTAAACCGCGTTAAGGAATTTCGTTCCAATTACCAGATATCTCTGGATTGCATCAGTCGAGACGGGGTTCTTTCTCCATTGCTGCTGGTATACGAGGTCACTGTCCAGGTTGAATGTCTCGGCCAGGGTTAAGGCTTCTGCGTAGTTGCCACTCTCAATCTGTGGAATAAAAAAAAGTTACACACAAAAATACAACCGGGTTGTAGGATCAGACAATTGACCTTATTCAATATCACCATATGATAACGATAAAGCTGTCTTTACTGTTATTGTATTTTGTATTTACTGTTATGTACTTGTATTTACTGTTAGTTAATCAGCAAGTGCATCTCCAACTGTCAAGAGCATTGCAAACTGGCGACAAGTAACATATTACATTGGAGCCGAATTAATCCTAGCTCAGTCAAATTGGTAAACACCCTTTGAGCCTAGTCAGAATAGCTTCGCTAACAATCTATATTTTTTTTGTATGTATAAAGGAATAAATAGTGTCTGTGAGTTATCCATAAACTTCCTATACCCTCGCATTGGTCTGTGAGACTGAAGACATACGTTTGACTCATTGTTGTAATTTATTGTATAATTTTATTTTAATCTATACAAAAAAAAAACCTATCACGATTCTATAGTTTCAAAGAATGATTCACTGGATCGATTCGATGTTTAATATCGATTAAAATTATCGATTTTTTTAAGTCTAAAAATCTATTATTAATTTGGATCTCAGATAGCCATCACTATACAAAAGTTCAACATATCAATGTTAGATGTTACCTTTCTAGAGAACAACTCATTGGGCGTAGTACTCTTGACCCCGAGCAATCTGTAGACTCGAGACACTACTGTTATGCGCTTGGGTTTAGGCTGAAACGTCTCAATATCCGTGATCGCGTACAGCACAGTCTTGAACAGTTCCTTCGTCAGCTCCAACATTGTATCCTCTACATCTGTCTCCACTTTAACCACTTCCATCTGAAATATATACAATCTTATGGAATCTAACTAACCACGGTCTAAAGAACGTGTATTTGTTCCACATATATCAGTATGAATAGATAAATGTTTCTCAAACTTTCTTACCCACGAAATCATTTTTGAAAAGTTAAATATATATCTAATGATGGAAGGAATGAAATGCTAAATAAAAAAAAATTGAGGTAGTCAGTCATAAGGTCAGCTGATAAGAGTGCAAAAGGCAAAACAATGGTATAACTGTTCTTTTATGAATTTTTATTGAAATCAATTATAGTCTGAATTATTTCAAATTGAAATAATTTGTAAGTTGAAATTATATACATTTTTATAGAATTTATTAATTAATCAAACATATGATGGACTGCACAAGTTCAGCACAAAATATAAATATTACATGTAAACATGTACATGTAAACAGCATCTCGAGGTCATCGGTGACGCGAACCCCTAAGTTTTCCCCTACCAAAATTCGTTCAACGCGGCGGAAGAAGTTTTCACTTTTTAAAAAACAATTTAAACTCATAGTGCAGCAGTGATGAATATTTATCAAATAAAAATGATATATTTAAACAGCTAGTAATGGATTTATATAAAACTAAATAATTACTAGTTAATACAATATTAAATTATATAAGAGTATACATAATTGAAATTGTAGTGTGAAAGGCACATACATGCATGGGAATATATGCCTGCTTCGTATATTTGATTATGCACATACAGACAACTGGCACTAAAGAAATTACAATAAACGTACAATAAATGTACGTACCCACTCTTGTAATTTGTTTTCAAATAATGTATTTCTCGCCTTGATTGGGTTCAACACATTATGATCACACAACACATCAAAACTTCTATTAGGTTACATTGACCGAAACGATATTGTCCACATCATATAATATCGCTTTTTTCGTTAACGACATAGGTAACTACTCATTGTTACGGACAGTCTATTATATTAAAATAGATTAAAAACTTACACTCTCATCGCTACGAGATTTTTTCGCTGGCAATACGTTAGATTCACACTCTAGGATCATAAACGTACCGTCGTATGCGCACGTCACCTGCAATTTACAATACAATACATATCATTGTATTGTCATATATACCATCACCGTAAATACCCTCACAAAGCTTGATTTAGGGGAGGTTAATAAGAGGCTTTATCCTCGAGGACCCCACTAGGAAGTTCTTCCTAACCAAAGTTCTCTACAAAACTAAGCTTAGTTTTTTTTAAAATCTTTTGTAGGAACTCCATTCTCATGTTTATATGCTACCAACGTTTTTATTAAAACTCAAACCGCAGGTTATAAAAGATATTAGAAATTGTCAAATGGAACTAAACTTCAATAAAGAAATAAAACATGAAGCACTTATAATGATCATATTTACAACTCAAATGCAACTTTAGTTTAAGGATTCAACTTAATCGTTGCCCCAATGTCTTCCAATGTTTAATCACTTATTATATCTTCAAAAACTTAATCATTACCTGCGGTGAGCCCTGAAAGAACTGCGTTTTGTTTCCAAGCATGTTGACCATATCTTCTATACCGCATACGGAAACGGCACCGCTGAATCTTGACAATATTATTTCCTGAAAATAATTATATAAATCTACTACAAACTACATAAGAGAACGTTCCATTGCCATATAAAAACCCAAGACACGATCTCGAATAAAAGTAGCGCTCAAAGCCGTCCTACGAAAACCCTCCAATATACATATGTGGTTATAGTTATGCAATAAATTTATGATTTTGCAAATTCAACCTTTCCTGAATGATTTAAAGTTGTTTTCACAAGAAAGCTAGCGACGCGAGACTATTTGAAATTACTGCATAATCCAAAATTATGGACTCATTTTTGTGTGCCCGATGTGAAACTGTAAAACGTTAAGTGTGCATCTTGGGTTTTTGTATGTCAATGGACCATTCAGTAAAATAAACTTGTGGCTTTCTATATTGTTTTTGACCACAACAAATTCGAGTAACTTATCTGAGTATGTTGCTCTGAATTATTTTAATAGAAACTATGCAATAATACACATAAAACATAATGAACATAAGAATTGTAATGTTTTAGTATTTAAATATTGGACAAATTGAGATGATTCTTAAATTGTAGTGTAATTAGAATAACAAGTATGTGAATTAGTTTGTACACGCATACGAAATTACAAGCGTTTTATTTATATACATGTTAGTTATATACATTATCCAATGCTTTAATAAATGTATGTATGTATGTATAAAATTAATTTCCTCTGACACAAACAGCATTTTATTTGCTCACAGAGATAACAATAATTGAAGATTAAATTTTAAAAAGGACAAAAAACATTATCATTGTTTCCTGTCTACCCTATTTCTAAAAAACGAACTTGACCTAGAACTTACAACAGCAAGTAACCTTAATTTTAATTCGAATACAGATCTTATTTATGAATTCTTATTATATTTACTAGCTGTTACCCGCGGCTCCGCACGCGCTTCTCTTCTTCAGTGTAACCTGGCTTAATTCGTGGCATAGGTTGCTGCTTTTGGTAACAGGCCACTAGTCTACACTGGCACTAGGTTTGATAACGGTTTTCTAGATATTTGTACTGATTTTAGAATTGTTCATTAATGCAGTTACGGTCAGAGCGGTTAGCAAGTTGCAAGATTGAGGATGTTTAAAGACGTCCAAGTAAATAAGTGGACAGATATATTCCGTTTAATTGCTAAAACTTATACGGAAAAGGTTTGTGTGAACATATAGATTACTACCAATAGTAAAAGTATAGAACAGATATACCTCATTGGTCCACCAATTGACATCAGCTGCATAGTACTTGGTAGGATCCTTCTTAGCTGGTTTTTTGTCTTCCACGAGAGGGTTCTGCAAGTCGTGTGCCGGCTGCGACACCAGAGCCCAGCGTTGCTCCGCCTTCAGCAGCGGCAGGTGCCACACTGAGATGTCGCCGTTGCAGTGCAAGCACACTACTCTGCTGTTGTCCGGAGACAACTCCATTTCAACAATGAATGCCTGGAAAATATATCTCATTAAACAGTCATAAACTAATAAGTTCATAGAAGGAAAACAAAATCTTAGCAAGAAAATTTAAACAAATATTAAACCTACTTCATAAAAGTCTACTCCAAAAAATGTACCAGAATGTCTTTGACCCTAGTCAGATTGTTTCCTACCTAGTCCTAAATTATCATAAATCTACAATTTCTCACGCACAGTATATAGCCTATACAAGTTTGATGAGTTCTCTGCCATATCCTCGAAACCCAAGGTCCAATGGAGTTAAAATAGGAACGCCTCGAAAATTATTTCAGTCCACTATAAAAACATTTTCTAAATTGGTTTACAAATCTAGAAGTGCCCTAGGGTAACAAACTGTAAAAATACTTGACTAACATAATACTTGAATGGACCCATATTCAGTTGCTTTATAATATTGTGCTGTGCCTCTGTTTATTATTTGCAGTCAAAACCGTATTGCTGTAGTGTCCCATTAAAAACTTTAATATAAAAAAACTTGTCTTACCATATTTTTTGAAGTAACAAACGGTATGTAGAGTTGGAATCTTTCGTTCGCCAATTGCGCTTCCAATTGGTCAGACACTACAGATAGTTTGTAGAAGGGATCATCGTTTAAGATGCGCCATGCAGTTATACCAGCACTCAATGGTGACATGGGATCCTAAAAACAAGTGATTAATAATTTGCAAAAAAATGTATATCACTGAATGGTTCCTTGAAAGTAATATTTCCTGTCTTCATGTAATCAATTATGCTAAATATGATAATAAAAAGAATATTATTACTTAAAAATCAGTTCTAATTAGTCAAATGAATATTTGATTGAAGAAGGCGTTAATTTGCGGAAACCCATCATTAAATACTATAGTGGCAGTTACTTTGCACTTCCGCCTGGCCGATTGGCCGCTACTACATCTCATTGCAACAAAAACCTTTGATTTTATTAACCCCAGCATGTACCATCGAATTTTTCGCATACATTTACTAATTGTGAATGAAAGGTGAAGGTGAATAATTGTGAAGGAAAACATCGCCAGGAAACCTGACCCTGAAAAATATTCTTAGGTACCAATAATACATTTGGGAAAAAATTGAACGGTGGATTTCTAGGGTTTTAAAATCGCCAAAACGGCATCAACTATTGTGGAGATTATGCTCATACCTTCTTTCGGGGAGAGACCTATAGCCCTGCAGTGGGCCTCTTACAGACTGATGTAATCATAATGCATAATTATTTATCATAAACAAAATGTTGAACCACCATCCATACCTTTCCCGCACCTCTAGGGAGGCCAGCTACATATAGAGTCGAATGAGGCGAACAGTATGTGACTGCGGAAACTGCCCCTGGGAAACGGAAAGTGTGATGCAACTTGAATCCTTCCGTTTGCGAAACTAAATAACCACGCAATTTCCCGTCATACGTCACAACAAGCACTTCCCAATTCCTGGAGAAAATTAAATATTATATAATATATTGGCAAATGATAGCTGAGTTCTGGACTTATAGCAGTGTTGTGGTCATTTCAAACAAGTCATTACGACCTTAACAGAAAATTAAACTAAATCAATTTTGGTTTACCATAAAGTGTGTAGTAACAGAAGGTAATATTCTTTTATAGGATTCAATGGTTAACAAACCCTCAAATCCTAAAGCCGATAAGTATGTAAAACAAATGATATTCCTATAATGATACAAGAAATAATAATTAATCCTCACCATTTATTATCTTTAACCCTGAGGGGCATAAAAGTTATGTCAGCAACAGCATGAGTATTATCAGTACATTCCAAGCCCCCTGGTCTTGAACAATCCTGAACACAAATACAAATCTCTTAATAAAAAAGTGAAACAGTTTAAAACAAGTTTTTTTTTTTAAATTACATTGCATTATTTGTTTATATTAACTCTTTTTATTAAGGGCAATAAACAATTGTACTCAGAAATAGTTCTTAGAGAACAATCCACTCTGTTGCTCACCCAGGAGTTAATATACAAATAATTTTAGGGCAGTGAATATAATAAAATAAAGAAATTATAGTTAGCTAGTAGGGTTAAACTTAAATTCCCTATGAAGTAAAGAAAATCAATTGAATAAAAAGCTGTTGACAAATATGGAATATACAATCCAAGCATTCTAATCATACCACAGTTGAAACTCAATAACGAAATAAAATACAATTTTAATTTTTATAGTACAGTAGAACCTCGATAACTCAAACCTCGGTAACTTAAAAACCTCTATAACTTCAAAAAATAATATGTTCCCTTCCCATCAGAGCCCAAAACCTCTACAACTTAAAATACGCAACCTCTTTAACTTAAATAAGTAATCTCTGTATGGCCCTCAGTAACTTAAAGAAATGTTTCCACAACCTCTATAACATAAAATTGTTTGTCAATGAGTCATTTTGAACGACTGTGCAATACAAAAGGTTTCGGTATTTATTGCTTGCATAATATATTCTCCTCTCTATTTGTCATTGAAAATCAAATCGATTTAGAAACTGTGAACTGTTTAAAACAAAAGAAAATCACAGACTTTTTTAAGTAGACTAAACCTGCAATGTGCAATGTGAATAATTAAATATGATTATTTAAATTTCTGTATTTTATTGAACCAATCCTTCTGACGCATTCGAGTAAAAATAGGAACAAGGGTACATACATACATATGTACATATCTACCTCTGTATTAACCTATCCCTAACATAGACCCTTGATAACTTAAAACCTCTATAACTTAAAATATTTTGTGTTTCCCTTGGACTTTAACTTATCGAGGTTCTACTGTATTATAGGTTAATATTTTCTAAGAAAACAAATAGTTTTAGAGTTTTATTCTATTGTTAAGGCAAAAAATATTTAATAAGCAATGATTAATTCAAAACACAATGTTTGCTCGAAAGATAACTGTTTAAAGAAGTACAACTGAAAATCTCTTCATCATGTATATTATATACTTACAATAGGAATGGTAAAGAGATTTGAAGCAGTCAAGTCAAAAAAACTTATGATGCCATTACCATAAGCAACAACCACAAACGAGCAATCAGGACTCCAAACCAGTTTGCGCCATTGTGAATAAGAATCACGACTCACTAAAAGATAAAAAAGAGACCTATATTTAAAACAGCACACATCATTTTCCTTCTTTCCTAGTTTTCTATAATATATCAATAATAACCATGCTTTCCTCATTTTATGATGACTGGGGGAAAGAGAGAGTGAAGGTCTCTCAAGTAAAAGAGAGTTCCAGTTTTATCCCAACCAAAAAAACTATTGGAGATACTAAACATTCCAGCATTAAATTCTCTTGATGGTTTCTATAACAATATTTCTCAAGCACGAGAGATTATCAAATTGTTTCACCATTCGTTGATAATATTTTTAATTAATTACATTAAGGGTATCAATAGATAAGTTTTATTCTGGTTACTTATTATAATATCAATAAAAGGTACAAATAATTAATGAACAGGTGAATAAATAATTTAGCATATATAACACTGCTGAGGCAGTTTAATTAATTATAAAGTTCATGACAATCATAAAAAGATTAGTACCTGTTGTTCTAGCAGCTATGGTGGCATATTCTGACCTTTTGGTTCTGATCTCCAATATGTTGTCAGTCAGTACAGCAATCACTTTTCCTTCATCTCCTAGAGCTATTTGCCATTTTTGTTGTTTTTCTTTGTGACTAAATAAGTAAGTACGTTTGTAAAACGAAGGCATGAAAAACAATAAAATATCTAATAAAATACATAAGTTCTGAACTTGTATATTGTTCTTGCTGATGGGTACAAAAAAGGAAACTTTGGAAGTGGCATCAAAATTACAACATATGAAAAAGAAGAGACCAAAGTTAGAATTAATTTAAATCAATGTTTATAAAAAATAATTTAAAAAGATCAAACTCACGCAGTAACACTGTCAATCAAACTCTTCTTAGGACCAAAAAACTTCAACCACCTCCACAGAGCCGATATATTTTCTGGTAATAAACTATCAGGTTTTTGCTGAAAAACAAAGCATTCACTCACATTTTATTACATTTATTAAAAAACCAGAGAAAGGATAAAAGATATACATTTTTTCATACATAATACTGTCTTCAAAATAACAGATTTTAGGACTTACCAAATATTCAGGCTCAGGTTTCCATTCTGAATAGACATACAGCTCATGTAAAATAGATTTTTTTTCCTCCATCGTATGCTTTGCGCACTATTTTTTAGGTCAATTCTTTTTCGCAACAACTCAAGAAACGATCCGCAAGTTTCAACTGATGATAATACAATCAATAATATTTTGACAAATGACAGATGACGTTAAATTATCTTCTTTCCATCTTTTTTTTCATTACTGGCAACCCACTCTTCTTCAAAGTCTATTAATGCCATTTTCATGAACTAAATAAGACTTTCCTGCTTTGTTTGTTGATTCTTCTCTTTATGAAAATATGTTCCAGACTTTTAATAATGACTCATCTTGAAAATTGATATACAATGAAGGATTAGGCGGATAGATAGCCAGATAAAGGATACAGTAGGCTATATACAAGATTAGAGTTTCACAAAAATATATTGTGATCATTAAGAAACTTTACAAATGATATAATATAAGTTTTATTCTAAAGAGAATGGATAGATGAAAGTTCGCAAGGAAAGATAGCCTTATAACTATACAAAATATCAAACAGTGGTAAGGAATTATAAAGAGAAAATTTAAAAAAACGGTGCGTGCGTACAAAGTACACATGTCAGAATGAAACTTATTTGGCGAACTAATTAATAAGTCTTGTTTATATTTACACAAACAAGAAAAAAGAAAAAAAAAAGTGCGTGCGTACAAAGTACACATGTCAGAAGTGAAACTTCTTTGGCGAACTACTTTATAAGTCTATATAAGAAAAATCTGCGTTTACTGCAAATGACGTCACTTCCGTTGCATACCTGCGTGACGTTACATCTGTAAAAATTTTACTCTCATGTGCCTAAAGAAGTTTCACTTCAAAAAATATGCATAAAGGCCATACTCACAAATAGATGAGTCTCTAATTCTTATTATTTGTTCAAATGAATTAGCAAAGAGCAGTGGTCAAAGTATGATTACGGCTGTATTAGAAAATGATCTCAAGAACACTTAGTTGGCATTGGCAACATTTATCAGTGTCAATTGAATGACAAAAAAAATAGGTTATATTTATGTTATTATATTGCAAAGTCGAATGAATTGCTGTATTTCTTATCTAGAATAATAAGATTAATTTTAAAATGAGTTCTTTTGAAGGCATTTACCAAAAGGTAAAAAATAACTTTATGTTGCGTACCTTTGAAGATATTTATGAAACTGGTGGAACTTTAAAACTTATTTGTAATTTTTTTCAGAGTATAGAAGAAAATAAAAGAAATTTACTATTTTGGGAAGATTATTTGAAAAACCTAAAATCACTTGATTTCAATGTATTTTCTGAGAAGCTTACGGTGCCCATACTTGTGCCTCTTGGAAATCGAATAATGTTCAGAGGGAATATGAAACACACAAACGAAGTAACGGTTGCGCTCGGTGCAGATTATTTCACCAAATGTTCTATCAAGCAAGCTGAAATTTTGAGACAACACAGAATAAAAGGTTTGAATTGTTACAACTTTTCTATGAACTGATTCACATGTTCCCATTGTTATGTCCTTTAAAACAGGTAAATATAGATTATGTATGAAGTATGCTGATGTTTGACCTATATCATTAATATTACATAATTAATGTTCTTGAGTTTGTTTGGAATTGTTAAATGTATTTTGAACTATCTTTAATTTGTCTAATTGTAGTTTTTCTGTTCCTACTTGAGTAGTAATGTAGTATTTTTAATATAATACAGTTATGTATTAAAATATTATAAATTTTATCTTTACAGCTAGATACAGTTTAAAAGCATGATTATATATTGTGTAGATATTACTCTAAAAATTTTCCTGTCTGCCAGTAAATGTCAAAACTTCAGCCGTCTCAGAGAATGACCCTAACAAACACAACTATTTTATTTACATGTATACATTACATAATGATACATATATACACAACAAGTTTATTGTATCTTTTAAAATAATCTGTTTCAGATGCAGAATCCAAAGTTTCTATATTTAACAAAGAAAAGGATTATCTGGAAAGACAGATGTCATTTAGCAAAGATAACATTTATGAAACACCAGGTCAAGAAATAATTGAAGCTTACACAGAAGAGGAAGATAAAGTTTGGAGAGAGAAACATAGAGAAAATTTAAGGAAATACAAGCAAGACTCAAAAAAGAAACAGAACACAGAAGAACATACATCTGATGAAGATCTATGGACCAGATTGGAAGAACTTGAACTTCAAGAAGAATTAGAAACTGAGTTGCTAGAACTAAAAAATATTGAAAATTCAAATAGCAGAAATACAGAGTTGCTCATGACAAAAGAAGAAATAAATGTGAACCAAATTGATTTAGACATTACAGATCATTTACTTTTAGAAAGAAAGTTTAATAGTTCAGCTGTTGAAGAAGAATCAATGAAACAACAAAATGTAGAAATAGAGACTAAAGAAATACTCCTTAATCAGAATCCATTAGATGCTTCTAAACTAGATTTACTAAACCAAGTGTTGGATAGACAAAAAGACCTTGAAAGTAAATTATTTGAATTGAAAAACAGGGAAAAAACTCACTGTAAAAACGAAAATGATCTGATCTCAAAACTAGATGAGATGGAACAACTTGATGAAGTTGAAGATGAATTAGAAAGGTTTGTATTGATTAAAAAGTAATACAATTCTTGGGCATATTAATAAATCTATAAACTTTGTGTGGGCTATCCTGGTCTGTAGTTTGCATTTGTTAGTTAGGACATTATAAGTAGGAAATATTATTTAGGACAGTTATTACTACAGTCCTTATTATGAGTCCTTATTTAAATTATAAAAGACTTGCACACTATTAATAATTGGTGTAAAATGTATTTTGAAAATTTTATCATTTTATTTAAAAATAAAATAATGTAATAAATTATTTTTTCCACTAGATTGGAAGATTTACTTGAAATTGAAGATGTTGATGAGGATGAAGAAAATACTAGTTCACAATCTTCAATAGCTGAAAGACGGGTTTCATTTGCTGACAATGATGATAGCAGAACTTTAGAACTTACCTTCAAGCACTCCAGTGTTGAGGCTGATCTAACTCCATATAATGTTGATATGGGTATACAAAAACCAAGCGATATTTATGAAATTCATGTGAATCTATTTGGAGGTTCTACCTCAATATTAAAGAAAACCAAATATAAAGATGATAACATAATACAGCCATCGAAATATGAGGATATTAATGTAACTCAAGATAAAATAAATTCCAATAAAACAAATACATTGGAGCAGGATTCTGAGAATGATAACAGACACAAAATAATAGTAGTTAAAGATGTAAAAGAAAGAGCTAATGAAGAAGATTATAAAGTTGTAAATGAAGGTAGACCAAATAGTATTTTCAAAAAAAAGAGAATGCAAAGTAAATCATAGACAAACACAACCTATACAATAAAACTTATTTTGTATTCATGAACTGTACTTTTATTTTTTGACTGAGTGTATTCCTGTTATTAATACTTTAGTACTTATTAACAGACTCTCATAGCATTTTTTTTCTCTAACTGGTTATACTATTAACCTGGCAAGGTCTTAATAGCTTCACCGGACTATGTTTCTCATAGCAATGTGATCCAAATCTAGTACAGCTGTAGTATAGTAAACAAACATCTCGTATACATACATATAAAATATTTTAAATAGAACTGACAGTCCTACTAAACAAAAGTATTTATTATAAGCGCAGGACAGGCCTGTAGATACTATTTACCGTGCTACCTGTTCATTTTCGATCTCCGATTTCTCTATAACTAAGAATATTTTATTGGTAAAAATATGAAAATATATTATATTTATTGTATAAACATAAATAATAACAGGTTTTTATTACAAGTAAATGAAGAAAGCAATAGAGAGCTATTTAAATTCATATGAATTATGTATAACGTTATTTAATTTTAACTTTTTTATTATAACATCTTGTAAATACAAATTCTGCCAATGTCAAGTTATTTCTACACAAATTATAACTACCATTGTCAAGTTAATGTCAAATGTTGTTGAGGTTATGTTTTGAATTATTGGTTCTGTTATAATTATTTATATTTGTAATCAAAATAAACTAATAAGATGTTTTCACGGAACTGGAGACATTTATCTCGGAGATATTCTCAAGCAGTGACATTTAGGACGAAAGAGACTTCACCAGTAAGTTTTTGGAAAATCATTCACAAAAAAATCAATTATCGTATTTGTATCATAACTGTGTTTTTTTCAATATATTTGTGTAATTAGTTTGTCACCTTGATTTTATTGCTGCCTGTATCTCAGTGAGTTTTCTCTTATAATTAATGTAATCACTTAAAAAATTATAAGAGTATTACTTCCAGGTACAGCACAATGAAAATCAAATAGGACTATTCTACACAGTAAATCCAGATATTTGTAAACAACTGTACGGTCATGGAGGGCTTCCGAAGAGTTTTATGAAACAAACTAAGACTTTCACTGAGACAACATTAATGGTGAGGCAGCCTGCGCTCGATCTCATACAATGCATCAACGCATCTGACTTGAATCAGCCTGCTATCAGATATGTTCTCTGTATCCTTTGAAATATTCATATTTACATATGTATAAGAGTTGTGCTAGAGTTTAACCAATAATTTATTTAACTCAAATTTCTAAATAGACTGTTAATATACATATAAACCATAAGTAGGTATGACTTTAGTTTTACTTATTTAAAAAATGGGCCTATCAGTAATAATTCATAAGTGAGTTTGTATACTAAAGGTGATTAATTAAGGGTTAAATTACAAAATGTTGACATAATGTTAAAGTTGATGGAGAATGTGAAAATATAGAGTATAGTTAAATAGGGATTATATAAATTTTTTTGGTAATTATATTGGTTATTTATTATGATAGTGGCTTTATTTATTATTAAAATAGTGTACCATTATTGGCCAATAACTTGTTGCATTTATTATGATTTATTTGTTGTTTCACATACTACATATGAATAGTTTCAGTTGTTTTAGAAATAAAAAAATGTAATAGGTTTATTTCAGGGACATAGGCATCAACTGGATAATATTTTGTAGTAATTCTATCCTCAAAGTGATGAAAACAGTCTAAAACTGTATGACAATTTGAAAGCTGAGAAGTGAATAATGTAAAATTTATATTTAAATGAGAGGCTTCCAAACACATTATTATGCCTACCTAAAAGACAACACCTTTGTGTATTTGTATATATTCAGACTTTTCGAAAAATAATGCATACTTTACTGTTGGAAAATAGAGAGTGAGTAGAGTAGTAAGAAATTCTAAGAACTATGTTTTACTGCACTGTGTTGTTTAGATATTCAGTTTTATTATTTGTAGAAATTATAGTATGAATATTAATTTACTTTTTAAAGTTCGGCACCAGCCTTGTTCAATCTTGTATCTTCCCTAGGAGTCATATCTTCTTTGTCAAAAATTATCTGCTTCTCTTATCTCCCACTCTCTCATGTTGGAAACTGAACATTTAGACTTTCTATAAAAATTAATTTCTATTTATAAGTTTTTTAATCAAATTTTAAGATGGTACACTATAGAAATAGAATATGCATTAATGGAAAATTATTTTGAAAGCCATTTAATAATTTGGGTTTTGTGTTATAAATATAGAAGTAAGCATACTATGTGCAAATTGTTTTTTTGTTTGCATCTTTAGAATCATTGTTAAAAGGGATCTAAATAGGCATTTTAATTATATATTTTTTTTTTAGTAAAATGGATAATTGAATAAAACATGTTATATAAAAGAATTATTACAAAGAAATAAGTATATTAAAAATATTACATTTGAAAACTTATAAAAATTGCAGAGAATATAAAAAATATCATGTAAAAATAATCAATATTATTCAAATAGAATAAATAAACATGAGAATAGTGTATCAGTTTTAATTTTTTTCTTAGCTTTATTATAAATTGTTCATGGTTGTATAATCTGAATGTCACGTAGATACAGCTTGTAATCTATACATATAATAAAAATGAAGTGTTTGTATGTAATATCAAAATAAAAAGTTTTGACTGATTGGGTATGAAAGTATACACGCTTGTGATAACAAAAATGCAATTTTAAAAATTTTTGTCGGTCTGTCTGTCTGTTTGTTCCGGGTAATCTTCGAAACGGCTGAACCGATTTTGACGGGAATTTCACTGGTAGATAGAAAAATGCACACTATTAATAATTGGTGTAAAATGTATTTTGAAAATTTTATCATTTTATTTAAAAATAAAATAATGTAATAAATTATTTTTTCCACTAGATTGGAAGATTTACTTGAAATTGAAGATGTTGATGAGGATGAAGAAAATACTAGTTCACAATCTTCAATAGCTGAAAGACGGGTTTCATTTGCTGACAATGATGATAGCAGAACTTTAGAACTTACCTTCAAGCACTCCAGTGTTGAGGCTGATCTAACTCCATATAATGTTGATATGGGTATACAAAAACCAAGCGATATTTATGAAATTCATGTGAATCTATTTGGAGGTTCTACCTCAATATTAAAGAAAACCAAATATAAAGATGATAACATAATACAGCCATCGAAATATGAGGATATTAATGTAACTCAAGATAAAATAAATTCCAATAAAACAAATACATTGGAGCAGGATTCTGAGAATGATAACAGACATAAAATAATAGTAGTTAAAGATGTAAAAGAAAGAGCTAATGAAGAAGATTATAAAGTTGTAAATGAAGGTAGACCAAAAAGTATTTTCAAAAAAATGAGAATGCAAAGTAAATCATAGACAAACACAACCTATATTATATGAATCATATGTACAATAAAACTTATTTTGTATTCATGAACTGTACTTTTATTTTTTGACTGAGTGTATTTCTGTTATTATTACTTCAGTACTTATTAACAGTCTCTCATAGCATTTTTTTTCTCTAACTGGCTATGCTATTAACAGTCTCTCATAGCATTTTTTTTCTCTAACTGGTTATACTATTAACCTGGCAAGGTCTTAATAGCTTCACCGGACTATGTTTCTCATAAGCATTTTTTTTCTCTAACTGGCTATGCTATTAACCTGGCAAGGTCTTAATAGCTTCACCGGACTACGTTTCTCATAGCAATGTATTCCAAATCTAGTACAGCTATAGTAAACAAACATCTCATATACATACATATAAAATATTTTAAATAGAACTGACAATCCTACTAAACAAAAGTATTTATAATAAGCGTAGGACAGGCCTGTAGATACTATTTACCGTGCTACCTGTTCATTTTCGATCTCCGATTTCTCTATAACTAAGAATATTTTATTGGTAAAAATATGAAAATATATTATATTTATTGTATAAACATAAATAATAACAGGTTTTTATTACAAGTAAATGAAGAAAGCAATAGAGAGCTATTTAAATTCATATGAATTATGTATAACGTTATTTAATTTTAACTTTTTTATTATAACATCTTGTAAATACAAATTCTGCCAATGTCAAGTTATTTCTACACAAATTATAACTACCATTGTCAAGTTAATGTCAAATGTTGTTGAGGTTATGTTTTGAATTATTGGTTCTGTTATAATTATTTATATTTGTAATCAAAATAAACTAATAAGATGTTTTCACGGAACTGGAGACATTTATCTCGGAGATATTCTCAAGCAGTGACATTTAGGACGAAAGAGACTTCGAATTGAAAAACAGGGAAAAAACTCACTGTAAAAACGAAAATGATCTGATCTCAAAACTAGATGAGATGGAACAACTTGATGAAGTTGAAGATGAATTAGAAAGGTTTGTATTGATTAAAAAGTAATACAATTCTTGGGCATATTAATAAATCTATAAACTTTGTGTGGGCTATCCTGGTCTGTAGTTTGCATTTGTTAGTTAGGACATTATAAGTAGGAAATATTATTTATGACAGTTATTACTACAGTCCTTATTATGAGTCCTTATTTAAATTATAAAAGACTTTCACACTATTAATAATTGGTGTAAAATGTATTTTGAAAATTTTATCATTTTATTTAAAAATAAAATAATGTAATAAATTATTTTTACAAACTAGATTGGAAGATTTACTTGAAATTGAAGATGTTGATGAGGATGAAGAAAATACTAGTTCACAATCTTCAATAGCTGAAAGACGGGTTTCATTTGCTGACAATGATGATAGCAGAACTTTAGAACTTACCTTCAAGCACTCCAGTGTTGAGGCTGATCTAACTCCATATAATGTTGATGTGGGTATACAGAAACCAAGTGATATTTATGAAATTCATGTGAATCTATTTGGAGGTTCTACGTCAATATTAAAGAAAACCAAATATATAGATGATAACATAATTCAGCCATCGAAATATGAGGATATTAATGTAACTCAAGATAAAATAAATTCCAATAAAACAAATACATTGGAGCAGGATTCTGAGAATGATAACAGACATAAAATAATAGTAGTTAAAGATGTAAAAGAAAGAGCTAATGAAGAAGATTATAAAGTTGTAAATGAAGGTAGACCAAAAAGTATTTTCAAAAAAATGAGAATGCAAAGTAAATCATAGACAAACACAACCTATATTATATGAATCATATGTACAATAAAACTTATTTTGTATTCATGAACTGTACTTTTATTTTTTGACTGAGTGTATTCCTGTTATTAATACTTTAGTACTTATTAACAGTCTCTCATAGCATTTTTTTTCTCTAACTGGTTATACTATTAACCTGGCAAGGTCTTAATAGCTTCACCGGACTATGTTTCTCATAGCAATGTGATCCAAATCTAGTACAGCTGTAGTATAGTAAACAAACATCTCGTATACATACATATAAAATATTTTAAATAGAACTGACAATCCTACTAAACAAAAGTATTTATAATAAGCGTAGGACAGGCCTGTAGATACTATTTACCGTGCTACCTGTTCATTTTCGATCTCCGATTTCTCTATAACTAAGAATATTTTATTGGTAAAAATATGAAAATATATTATATTTATTGTATAAACATAAATAATAACAGGATTTTATTACAAGTAAATGAAGAAATCACTGTTCTCTCCATTTAAATTCATATGAATTATGTATAATACTAAGGAACGTATGTTTAGCTTCAACTTTTTTATTATGGCGTCTTGTAAATACGAATTCTGCCAATGTCATGTTATTTCTACAAGAATTATAACTGCCATTTGTCAAGTTAATGTCAAATGTTATTGAGGTTATGTTTTGAATGCTTGGTTATGTTATAATTATTTATATTTGTAATTAAAATAAACTAATAAGATGTTTTCACGGAACTGGAGACATTTATCTCGGAGATATTCTCAAGCAGTGACATTTAGGACGAAAGAGACTTCACCAGTAAGTTTTTGGAAAATCATTCACAAAAAAATCAATTATCGTATTTGTATCATAACTGTGTTTTTTTCAATATATTTGTGTAATTAGTTTGTCACCTTGATTTTATTGCTGCCTGTATCTCAGTGAGTTTTCTCTTATAATTAATGTAATCACTTAAAAAATTATATGAGTATTACTTCCAGGTACAGCACAATGAAAATCAAATAGGACTATTCTACACAGTAAATCCAGATATTTGTAAACAACTGTACGGTCATGGAGGACTTCCGAAGAGTTTTATGAAACAAACTAAGACTTTCACTGAGACAACATTAATGGTGAGGCAGCCTGCGCTCGATCTCATACAATGCATCAACGCATCTGACTTGAATCAGCCTGCTATCAGATATGTTCTCTGTATCCTTTGAAATATTCATATTTACATATGTATAAGAGTTGTGCTAGAGTTTAACCAATAATTTATTTAACTCAAATTTCTAAATAGACTGTTAATATACATATAAACCATAAGTAGGTATGACTTTAGTTTTACTTATTTAAAAAATGGGCCTATCAGTAATAATTCATAAGTGAGTTTGTATACTAAAGGTGATTAATTAAGGGTTAAATTACAAAATGTTGACATAATGTTAAAGTTAATGGAGAATGTGAAAATATAGAGTGTAGTTAAATAGGGATTATATAAATTTTTTTGGTAATTATATTGGTTATTTATTATGATAGTGGCTTTATTTATTATTAAAATAGTGTACCATTATTGGCCAATAACTTGTTGCATTTATTATGATTTATTTGTTGTTTCACATACTACATATGAATAGTTTCACTTGTTTTAGAAATAAAAAAATGTAATAGGTTTATTTCAGGGACATAGGCATCAACTGGATAATATTTTGTAGTAATTCTATCCTCAAAGTGATGAAAACGGTCTAAAACTGTATGACAATTTGCAAGCTGAGAAGTGAATAATGTAAAATTTATATTTAAATGAGAGGCTTCCAAACACATTATTATGCCTACCTAAAAGACAACACCTTTGTGTATTTGTATATATTCAGACTTTTCGAAAAATAATGCATACTTTACTGTTGGAATGTAGAAAGTGAGTAGAGTAGTAAGAAATTCTAAGAACTATGTTTAACTGCACTGTGTTGTTTTGATATACAGTTTCATTATTTGTAGAAATCATAGTGTGAACATTAATTTACTTTTTAAAGATCGGCACCAGCCTTGTTCAGTCTTTATCTTCCCTAGGAGTCATATCTTCTTTCTCAAAAATTATCTGCTTCTCTTATCTCCCACTCCCACTGTTGAAAACTGAACATTTAGACTTTCTATTAAAATTAATTTTTATTTTTAAGTTATTTTATCAACTTTTTAAAATGGTACACTATAGAACCAGAATATGCATTAATGGAAAATTATTCTTAAAGCCAATAAATACTTTGGTTTTTGCGTTATAAATAAAGAAATAAGCATACTTTTAGTAAGCATATTTTTGCATCTTTAGAATCATTATTAGAAGGGATCTAAATAGGCTTTTTAATTATTATTATTTTTTTAGTAAAATGGATAATTGAATAAAACACGTAATTTAAAAGAATTATTACAAAGAAATAAATAAATTAAAAATAGTACATTTGAAAGCTTATAAAAAATGCAGAGAATAAAAAAATCTGTATTATGTAAAAATAATCAATATTATCCAAGTAGAATAAACATGAGAATGGTGTATCAGTTTTAATTTTATTTCTTAGCTTTTTTATAAATTGTTCATGGCTGTATAATCTGAATGTCACATAGATACAGCTTGTAATAGTAAATATAAATAGTAAACTTTAAACTAGTAAAAAAATAAGTATTACTTGGAACAATAAATACCATTTAGAAGTGAAAAGAAGTTCTAGTCAAATTTAAGGCAGTTTTGAAATCATCAAAATTAGTTATTCGTAATGTTATATTTCCTTAACAATTTAACCAGATGGAGAAAAAGGAAGTGGTAAATCTCTTACCATGGCACACCTTTTACACTATGCCCATGAGTCAGGTTTCTTAATTGTCCATGTACCTTGGGGTAAGTTCAGCTCTTTAATTTCTTCAATCATATGAATTTAAAAAAAGTTAACACATAAATTACATGCTAAAACTTGAAAAAATGTCATAATTTCAATTTATTAACCGAAGCATAAATAATAATATGATAATCGAATTTACAAAAAAATTATATTGTTTTATAGAGATTCTTTAATAAAATCTTTCCTTTACGTAATAACTACACTCATCAAAAAAGTCTAAGCAACATGTACTAATTTAAATTTTAGGATGGTTCTTCACATTATAACGTTGTATTTTATTTTAAAAATAATATCTTTAGGGTTCTATGATGTAAAAATAACAGCTGTTGTCTTTATAAGTTCTTTTAATAACAGAAATGAACAATATTAGAATATACTGTAGAAACTAAGATACATAAACTA
>MU159608.1:71454-105279 GCA_015888305.1 Antheraea pernyi | reverse complement strand
ATGTAAAATTTATATTTAAATGAAAGGCTTCCAAACACATTATTATGCCTACCTAAAAGACAACACCTTTGTGTATTTGTATATATTCAGACTTTTCGAAAAATAATGCATACTTTACTGTTGGAAAATAGAGAGTGAGTAGAGTAGTAAGAAATTCTAAGAACTATGTTTTACTGCACTGTGTTGTTTAGATATTCAGTTTTATTATTTGTAGAAATTATAGTATGAATATTAATTTACTTTTTAAAGTTCGGCACCAGCCTTGTTCAATCTTGTATCTTCCCTAGGAGTCATATCTTCTTTGTCAAAAATAAATTATCTGCTTCTCTTATCTCCCACTCCCACTGTTGAAAACTGAACATTTAGACTTTCTATTAAAATTAATTTTTATTTTTAAGTTATTTTATCAACTTTTTAAAATGGTACACTATAGAACCAGAATATGCATTAATGGAAAATTATTCTTAAAGCCAATAAATACTTTGGTTTTTGCGTTATAAATAAAGAAATAAGCATACTTTTAGTAAGCATATTTTTGCATCTTTAGAATCATTATTAGAAGGGATCTAAATAGGCTTTTTAATTATTATTATTTTTTTAGTAAAATGGATAATTGAATAAAACACGTAATTTAAAAGAATTATTACAAAGAAATAAATAAATTAAAAATAGTACATTTGAAAGCTTATAAAAAATGCAGAGAATAAAAAAATCTGTATTATGTAAAAATAATCAATATTATCCAAGTAGAATAAACATGAGAATGGTGTATCAGTTTTAATTTTATTTCTTAGCTTTTTTATAAATTGTTCATGGCTGTATAATCTGAATGTCACATAGATACAGCTTGTAATAGTAAATATAAATAGTAAACTTTAAACTAGTAAAAAAATAAGTATTACTTGGAACAATAAATACCATTTAGAAGTGAAAAGAAGTTCTAGTCAAATTTAAGGCAGTTTTGAAATCATCAAAATTAGAGCCAGTATGTCATCAATAACAAAAAAGTTTACTTACCTACGCACTTTGTTTGAGTAAATACTTAGAAAATAATTAATATAAATGGTAAAATTTGTAATATCACGCATGTTGCTTAGACTTTTTTGATGTGTGTATTATTAGTTTAGATTAAATTTACTTAATAGTTGTTTTCCCTTTAACTAGATATCCTATAATTTCTACTATTTCAAATACCTTCTGTACTTATAATAAAATCGAATATCTTACGTTTCTGTGCCTTTTAGATTCTTGTAAATACAATATTTTCAGGTGTCTAGGAATAAGAAATAAAATTCATTTATTCATTTTTTGGACACATTAGATTTACATTCTTATTATAATTATGTATAGAAGATATTTGGTTAAATGTTCCTTCATTAAAATTAGTTTGGGTTATGGAAAGTAAAAATCATAAGTAATTTTAATGATGACGCGACTTAAGTATGAGAGAAAAGTAGATAAGTCAATGAACTTAATACATTTAGATGACTTTATTTATCACTGTTTTTTTACACAGCTAGTATATTATATACATATTATATAAATGTGTAATTAGCCATTGAAAGTCTGAATTTTAATTTTTATCAATTTGAGAACATACAAAGTTTTGTTTAAATTGTTAAAAATAAGATTATTATAGGACAAATTTGTCTTAGAAGAAATTATTGAAAAATAATAATACAAACATACAATTAATGTGTAATTACTGGGCTAAAGCATCCTCAATATAATTTGTATTCATTCAATTAGTCAATATTAATACTTTTTTGTTTTATCGTAGAACTGCAAAGTGACTTTACTTTGCCTTATGGTGAGCACAGTATAATCTAAAAACAATGGCGACTACTGAGAGACATACTATCCCTCACCGGTCCCCTGTCATGCCGGCTTGCATAAATGTCTCATCACATTACACTTGAAATCTCATTTGTTGTTATTTATTTTTAATTAACATTGATAAAAACTATACAGACTTAGTTGAAAGTGTTCAGAGAACTTGAAAGTCTATAGATATAGGAAAGTGATTAGAAAATCATAAGTGACCCAAATTTTAAAGACTCAATTGAGAGTAATCAAAAGCTCTGAATTAGTCAAACTATGAATTCAGTCTCAGTGAAAAGTGATCAAAGAACCATAAGTATGTTTTACTTTAAACTCTTTAAAGATTTAATGAATTGTGACCAGAAAACCATTATAGAGTCAAACTTAAAGGCTCAGGGTAAATTTAAAAATGTTTTTTACAATATGCATCCATGTTTAAGCAACTAATCAAATTGATGTTCAGATGTAAAATCGTATTCTTCACGACCATGGACCATAATCATCATCTTTTTACCTTTATCCCGCTTAAGTAGAGTCAGCACAACATGTTTTCCATTTCCACTCTCGCCTATCAGGTGTCACTCAGTATTCACACCTTTTACACACAACATTTTTCATACAATCCATCCATACCTTTTCATAAGTGACCCAAATTTTAAAGACTCAATTGAGAGTAATCAAAAGCTCTGAATTAGTCAAACTATGAATTCAGTCTCAGTGAAAAGTGATCAAAGAACCAGAGGTATGTTTTACTTTAAACTCTTTAAAGATATAATGAATTGTGACCAGAAAACCATTATACAGTCAAACTTAAAGGCTCAGGGTAAATTTAAAAATGTTTTTTACAATATGCATGTTTAAGCAACTAATCAAATTGATCTTCAGATGCAAAATCCTATTCTTCACGACCATGGACCATCATCATCATCTTCTGACCCTTATACCACCTAAGTAGAGTCAGCACAACATGTTTTCCATTTCCACTCTCGCCTATCAGGTGTCACTCAGTATTCACACCTTTTACACACAACATTTTTCATACAATCCATCCATACCTTTTTCGGTCTTCCTCTACTCCTATATCCTTCCACCATCATAATCAAAGCTCTTCTAGTTACATGGTCTTCATCTCTCATGACATGCCCATACCATGCTAACCTATTAATCCTCAACTTCTTTGTCACTAGTGCTATTTTCAAACTTCCTCTAATATATTCATTTCTAATCTTATCCATTCTAGTTACACCACACATCCACCTTAACAGTCACATCTCTACCACATGCAGTTTTCTCTCATTGGCCATGGACCATATAACTTACCGATAGAGTAATTTTTTTCAGTTAAAATTGAGTAAAGAGTATGTGTGGAGCAAACGTGAGAAGACAGATGCTGGTGCTCCTCTAGCTGAGTTAGTAGAGCATGGCATCAACCGAGTCAAGTATGCATGTGATGTTGTTGATACCTCATGACATGCCCATACCATGCTAACCTATTACTCCTCAACTTCTTTGTCACTAGTGCTATTTTCAAACTTCCTCTTATATATTCATTTCTAATCTTATCCATTCTAGTTACACCACACATCCACCTTAACAGTCACATCTCTACCATATGCAGTTTTCTCTCATTGGTCATGGACCATATAACTTATTGATGGAGTTATTTTTTTCAGTTAAAACTGAGCAAAGAGTATGTGTGGAGCAAACGCGAGAAGACAGATGCTGGTGCTCCTCTAGCCGAGTTAGTAGAGCATGGCATCAACCGAGTCAAGTATGCATGTGATGTTGTTGATGCGCTCGTTGGAGAAATCAAAACATTATCCAACAACAAATTGTGAGATTTTTATAAATACAAATTAACTTACTACAGTTATCCTTGACAATTTCTAGCAGTAATATTTTTTTATATCTTAAATTCATTGAGTTACATTTACACTGAATGCGTGGTTGACAATTATATTTAATTTTCAATTTGGATTCAAAATTAATCTTATGAAAACTTAATTTTCAGTAAATTATGATTTTACTTTATGAATTGAATTGATGAATTTACTTTTCCTATATAATCTATTTATTATTATAATGCTATAATTTTCAGATGTAAAACATTTGTGGCAGTGGATGGGTTTAATAGCTTCTTCTATCCCTTAACAAGGTTGAACACTCCAACAAAGAAAAAAGTTACCCCAGAAGAAGTGACTCTTACTTCTTCATTTCTAGAACTCTCAAACAATGATTGGGTAAGAGAAAAGGAACTACATTACCTATTAGAATATTTGCTGCCCCATATCTATATTTGGTCTTCTAAACTACATTAATCTTATTTATGTGGGGAGGAAGGGATTGCAAATTTGGTAAATACCGTTTCTTATTATTATAGGTATATTAGTGTGGACATTACTTTCCACTCCCCTCTGGAGTTTGCTAGCCTTGTTACGTCTCCCATATGACATGGCAGCAGCCAATCAACTCCAGGCAGAAGTATAAAATATCATCCAACCTAATATTTAATGGTGAATATCCGCAAAGTAACTTCTACATCAATCAAATCTCTTATTATAATCGAAAATTTAATTTGAGACATAGTTATAATATATTATTACTGTAACTTTTTAATTGAATTGTTGTAGGAAAGTTATTCAGAAACATTAGACAGGGGAATAAATTCATTGTCTCCGTTTATACCATACCATACCACACAGTTTTCATGGGCCTAGATAAAACAATGTTTATATTATAAAAAAACATGTTGGTGATATTATTCCAAATCAGATTCTATGTTAATATTTTATTTCTATAAATATTTTAAAAAATGCAGAGTAGCCACGGAAGTATGTATACATTATTTAATTTTCAGACTAATGGAGTCATATTGCTGACAGTGGATCAATTAGCTGTACCTGATGATCATCAAGAAAGTTATTTTCCGAGATATTTGTTATACAAAAAGGTAAATGATCATTATTAACATTCGTTGTCAAGCTATGGATTATAATTTCCACAGATCATAATTTTTAAATTTCAAAATTTTATATGCAGTGTAAACTCTTTATAACGAATTTCAAGGGACTGAGGTTTTTTTTTCATCATAAAGAGTTTTTGTTGGAGGGAAATTAACAAATAAATGGTTTTGTGGTAACCCAACCAAATTGAATTAATTTCTATGTGATAAGTTTTTCATTATAAGGAACTTCATTATAAAAAGTTTATATAAAAAATTATAACTTCTTGAGTTTTTATTTTATTTATTTTTATTATCGTAGCACGTGACGTGACTGCACTATGCCTGATGGTAAACACAGTGCAATGCAAATACAATGGCGACCACCGAGAGACAAACTATCGACCGCCGGTGCGCCGCTGTCATGCCGGCCTGCATAAATGTCTCTTCACATTACGCTTGAAGGACCCCATGTCATAGGAAGGAGGGAACACACTAGCCGGGAGATTGTTCCACAGCTTCACGGTACGGCAAAGATAAGACGTTACGAACATTTTAGTTCGTGCTTAGATACAATTGATTTTATAGCTTTATTCATCACACAATATGCACTTACGTGGTAAGTTATATTTTTTTGTATTCTTAAAAACTTTTGTAATGGCATTATATATACACATATCAACATACATTTCTATTTTTATGTTTTTTACAAAATTCTGCATAAGATCGTTATCATTGTGTAGGAATACTAAAACTTTCCTTTATAATGAATATGACCCTGTGATAAAAGCAGTATCCAAAAATGTTGATACAGAAAACATAGGGACACGTCAGAGATTTTCAAGCGTCGCCGGGTCGTAGTATGTGCAATTATGTAGGTTATAATGCACACTGAAAATATATTCATAATAGTTTAAAAGAAGTCTTATGAACCTTATACTTTCTGTATATTTGCCATTCAAAAAAAGTAAATAAACATCACTTATTAATCTACCATGAAATCCTAACAATATCTATTCTGAATAATTGCAAACTGAGGTTTCAAATGATATTTTAAGTTTTATTAACATAGCTTGGTTTTATTTATTTAATTAATGTTGCATTGGGCAGAAACTAAATGTAGAGAAGTATTTATGATGATTGTATGTGAAGCTTTTTGTTATTAAATATCTATTCTATCATTATATAATTTTTGTTAATTTCGGACTGTCCAGAACCATAATGGTTTAAACTCCTTGTAAACAAACATAAAACCTTATGAGTCACTAAACAACAGACAAATTAGCTCAAATTTAAAAACATGATCCACCATTTTGAGATCTAAGTCTTAAAAAAACAGCTGAGAGGTTAATGACCAAGTTTGAACATTGGTAATTCATTGACTTATATGCATTGTTCATATTTTTATAACCAAAAGAAAACACGAATAAAAATCTTTACTAGTTTCCAAATCTAATAATTGACTTTGTATAAATTTGTACAATTTCTGCATAAATCAAAACTAATAAGGAATGTTTCTTTCAGCACTTTTTCTTTTAGTTTTAAGCTTATTAGTGGTATGTAATGCAAACATACTACCTGGTACAATAGATGTGAAAAGATTACAAACAATACTGGAGGATAGTGTGAAGAGCAAGGATATCAGCTCACTGTATTATGCAGTTAAGGGATTAAAATTATTAAAGGCACCTATGCCTGATATCTGTGAGGTGAGATGAATAAAAATAAAATTAATACTCATATTTTCTCTGTCATATGTATTTTCTCATATCATATATATATATATATTAAAAATGCTATAGAATGACACAAAAAATAGACACTTTTAGAAACAAATCAGTCACTATATTACCGTAAATAATAAGTTGCACAAAATAAGAATACCTTACATAATAGGACTTTTAGTATATTTAAGGCCTTTCCTCTCTCTCTTTATATTGCCAAATCTGCAGGAATATTGGTCTACCAAATTCACCAGTAAAATTCCATTGTATTCAGACTTATTTACCCGAGATAGATTCCTACAAATATTTTGGATGCTTCGGTTACACAAACATGCATCAGAAGGCAGAAATACATTCTTAAGGACCCAGATTCAAAAGGCTAATAACTTTTTACAATACATCAACTCACAATTTTCAGAACATTTTATACCTGATCAGTTGATTTGCATCCATGAATCCATTATAAAATTTGTAAAAGTATGTTTCATTACATATAATCCAACTAAACTCACTAAATGGGGAATTACAATTTACATTCTAGCTGACTCAAATACCAGGTTTGTTTATTTGGTGTTGCCTTATTATGATAGTATTACTATTGAAAATCTTATAAGACCTCTGCCTGTCAGTTCCAGAATTCCCTTAGACCTAGCTGTACAGAAAACTATTGGACAATGTTCCTAATGCTATAGGTTATCACATGTATACCAACAGGTATTATAAAAGCATACCCCTTGCTGAAGAACTGCTAAAAATGAATTGTTTCCTCACCTACACAATAAAACCAAATCGTAAATATTTACCAATCGTAATAAAACATCCACAATTTCTAAGAGATAGGAAAACAGTGGTGGCCTACAGAAAAGGCAAAACCCTAGTTCTCGCATGGAAGGACAAAAGGATTGTAACTTTGTTAAGTACTTGTAATGAAGCTGGTTTGATATAGGTTCATAGAAGAGTATGTGGTGGTGAATTGGTCGGAAAACAGTTTGCACACATACATTGAATCCTTTGCCTTTGTTTATGTATTGTACTGTGCTTACCATCAGTGCAGTCACTTTGTCAAGCTACAGTAAAAAAAAAGAATATACAACATTAGTTCTAATGTGAGAATCACATAAGATTCTTTTTATGTAATGTCATGATAAGCATATATATTTTGTGATTTGTCTGTTTTTAATATAAAGGCAAATCCTATACAAGGGGTAGTGATATCAGTAGCCCTGTCTCTTGGAAAACTTTACGAATATGCAATTATTTGACCCTGACAAACCCTTAGTCATCAATAGTTTGTGGTTCACAATAATTAATGTTCCACTTCCATGTGTAAGTGTGTATGCGTGCACGTGTGTGGAGGTGATATGTGTAATGTTGTCGCAGTGATGTAAGATTTTGTGTATCGCGCGAGCATCGCACTCAAGGGCTCCACGCCGAGAGAACGGACCTAGGCTTGAGCTGCTGCCGAGAGGGGCCTAATCTGGTAGCTGAAATGGTGGAGAAAACTTTTTCTGGTGGATGAAAATGTGTACAGTAAATTCATACATATTGTGTACTTCTGCTAAAAATAGTAATAATGAAAAACCAATGTCACATTTGAAGTTTGTAAAATTGTTGGTGGGACAATTGGTTGGCAATTTTCAACAAAACAGCACAGTTCAAGAAATTACTTACACACCAAATACAGAGGGCAGGCTCAACAACCACCTACATATTATACATTCTGGAACTAAGAAAGATTGTGTAGTGTGTTCCAGCAGACTCATTATTTTTGTGATACCTGTCTGGAAAAGCCAAGATTACATATTCGGTATTGCTTTGAGAGGTATCACACGTTGGAGGATTACAAAATTTTATAATTTTTTGTTTCTTTTCTATATATCATAAAATTTGTATTAATTTTAATTTATTAATAATGTTATATTTTATTTATTAATTGTTATAAAGTATTTAAAAAATCATAACATACAATGATGACATTTCTTTTAATGTGTATAACAAAATTTACATAATATGATCTTGTAACTGAAATCACTTTGAGTTGATGGTAACACAAATGAAAAAAACTTCAAGTGCAAAAGGTTAAATTTATCCTATTAGTATTTTGTTCCATAAATATTCAATTTTTATCAATTTGAGAACATACAAAGTTTTGTTTAAATTGTTAAAAATAAGATTATTATAGGACAAATTTGTCTTAGAAGAAATTATTGAAAAATAATAATACAAACATACAATTAATGTGTAATTACTGGGCTAAAGCATCCTCAATATAATTTGTATTCATTCAATTAGTCAATATTAATACTTTTTTGTTTTATCGTAGAACTGCAAAGTGACTTTACTTTGCCTTATGGTGAGCACAGTATAATCTAAAAACAATGGCGACTACTGAGAGACATACTATCCCTCACCGGTCCCCTGTCATGCCGGCTTGCATAAATGTCTCATCACGTTACACTTGAAGGACCCCATATTATAGGAAGGAGGGAACACACTGTCCGGGAGATTGTTATTATATATTATTATTATATACTATAAAAATTAAATATTTTCATTTAATCAGGGCCTCAAATATTTATTAAAACATTACCCATTGGGACCATTAGCCATGAAATATAAAGTTTCTGCCTTGTTTGTATTACAATTATGTAAGTTATTGTTGATTGATCGTACTAATGCTTCCAACCAACCAACTTTTAGTAACCAATGCTATTTAAATATAAAAACTGAGTACACTGTTTTTGTATGGTTTACAGTATTTACATGTAATAAAATGGGAACACTTTTACAAAAATAACAATCACAGTGATTTAATAATTTATTGCAGTGACCATAATATCTACAGGCTTCACTTAAAAACTAAATTTAAACATCATATCCAACCAGGTGACGTTTTCCGATACACTCCCCAATATAGAACCAGAAGAGTACCTCTGCTCCGACCAAAACGTTTAAAGTAGCCTGCTTTACTGTCTGGTCCTTCCATGCGCCAGATTTCGCGCTGGTCAATAATTTGCCAATACCGGCTTTGATCTGTGGGATCTCACTCACTTTAGGTGGCGCTAATTCCACACGTGCGTATTTCATGAAAATGTTGAATTTCGGACGGCCGTTCGCGATCGCCGCTGGAATAAACACGTTATTTAGAGTTTTATTTTTGTATAACCTCATCAATCCTCGTCAGAATATCGTATAAAGTCTTATTTCATTTATAATTTTCGTAATAAATCGCATCATAAATGAACGTTTTAGGAACATAAAAATACGATATCCGTAATGTTTTATTTTTCCAGATTAGAATTACATAACCGAGATTCAAATCATCCCTACAAAACATATGACAAAATTAGATGTTAGAAAACTTACAGCTAATTAGAGAGGGAACTTTTCCGACTGCACTGGCCATATTTTGTTTTCAAATTCAGCCGAAAGAACCAGAATAATCACAATTTTTCAACTTTATACTCTAAAAATTGAAAAATGGTGAACGATGTTACTGAATTGTCACTGTCAAGTGTAAAGTTTTTTTCGCGTTATAGCTTCTTCCTATTAAAGCAGTTGCGCCAGTGTCAAGTGTGACTGTGGTAACCCTAAAATAGTAGTATAAGGTTATGGTTAATATGTCGTACTTAGTCATGTTTTGTAACGTAAATGTATAATAAGTGTCTTAGAATAATTTGGAATAAATTGATTACTGCATCTTATTATTGAGTATTTTTATGGTATATTCCATATTACAACAGTGACAAATACACTTTTTAATCTTAATTGTCAAATATTCAGTGCAACTGATAATTGTCGACTACGTAGAATATACATATAGAATATATTCTAATACTACGTATTGTATAATTATCTTTTTTTTTTAACGTAGGTAGATGCTACATAGCTAATCTCTCATTCGGGGGAGTAACCCCAGTATGAAATCATCGCCGAGGCCAATAACACTGCAAGAACTTAGGTGAGAGGCTGCACATATTCGATGGAATGTGTGAAATTGTCTGCGATGGCGGTATATTCACAATAACATATTGCGACTGCTCCACTATCTTGTCGTCGAGGACTACAAGTTCGTCTAACGGCGTGTGCGTACTGTTGATAGCGAGAATGGAACTTATATAAGGTAAAAGATTGTTCATTCAGATGAACTTCAGAGGCGTCTCTGGAAACATATCTTGTAACAAGTAACTGAGATGGCCGGTGACCTCTAAGTTTCACATCTATCGGGAGCTTATGAAGTCGACGGCAGTCAGACTCTTAATATGTGCCGATGAGACGTTTCTTCAAAACAGCATATTGATTTGCTCTGGGCATATTGTATAGTAAGTCTTCGATTATTTCCACGTCTTGCTTTTCAAGTTGCGTTATTAGCGATTGTGCAAGTAACGCTTCATCTCTTCCGAGTTCGTTGGTTGCTGCCTCGAATGATAAAAACCAAAGTTGAGGTTTTTCATGCCAAAACGGTAGGATACACATGAAGGGTGCTATAGGAAGATCTTCGTAGTACGACTTGTGCAATAAAAAAATTAAGAGAGTCCCAATAGTTCACGTGCAAGGATAAAAATTAACAAGCAAACAATAAAATTACAAAAGTACAATAATAACAGATCTGGCAAATAAAATAATATAAATATTAAATAAAAAATAAGACTAATAACTAAGAAATGACAGTAATCCCTAAGCAATAAACTAAGATAATAAAAGTTCGCCGTGTTGTGTACAGTTTGTGGATTAAGTTAGTAACTACACCCAGGCAGCCATGTGGTCGCCACCTGGGTGTAGCAATCGCGTTCTGAGTTCGACTAATCTCGGATCTTTACAATATCGCTCTATGTTCGCTTTTGTTTTTTCGAGTGAATTATTGTAGTACACACATATGACGTTTGCTGTAGGTATGTGTGTCGCACGTTCAGTTAATATCAATAAAACTGATTTTTTATCATATTGACATTTTTCATTTCCAAATATTTTTATTTGAATAAAGTGTTTTGTTTTATGTTTACCATTCAAGTTATTCTTGAATAATATGGATGCAAATGATAACCCTGATATATTTTCTTTAATGCCGAAGGGTTAATTTGTGGTAAAGTATCTTGTATATTATAAAAAGAGATTGTTTTGTTGGCTCCCAACATTGTTTTTGCTGTCTGTGATTGTCTGTGATTGTTGCTACGTCGATCATTTGTGTCAAACGTGGTTGTCAAGAGAGGCCGGCTATACATTTCAGAAATTTATAATAATTTCTGTAATATAAATTCTGATTTTATAGCTTTATTCATCACACAATATGCACTTACGTGGTAAGTTATATTTTTTTGTATTCTTAAAAACTTTTGTAATGGCATTATATATACACATATCAACATACATTTCTATTTTTATGTTTTTTACAAAATTCTGCATAAGATCGTTATCATTGTGTAGGAATACTAAAACTTTCCTTTATAATGAATATGACCCTGTGATAAAAGCAGTATCCAAAAATGTTGATACAGAAAACATAGGGACACGTCAGAGATTTTCAAGCGTCGCCGGGTCGTAGTATGTGCAATTATGTAGGTTATAATGCACACTGAAAATATATTCATAATAGTTTAAAAGAAGTCTTATGAACCTTATACTTTCTGTATATTTGCCATTCAAAAAAAGTAAATAAACATCACTTATTAATCTACCATGAAATCCTAACAATATCTATTCTGAATAATTGCAAACTGAGGTTTCAAATGATATTTTAAGTTTTATTAACATAGCTTGGTTTTATTTATTTAATTAATGTTGCATTGGGCAGAAACTAAATGTAGAGAAGTATTTATGATGATTGTATGTGAAGCTTTTTGTTATTAAATATCTATTCTATCATTATATAATTTTTGTTAATTTCGGACTGTCCAGAACCATAATGGTTTAAACTCCTTGTAAACAAACATAAAACCTTATGAGTCACTAAACAACAGACAAATTAGCTCAAATTTAAAAACATGATCCACCATTTTGAGATCTAAGTCTTAAAAAAACAGCTGAGAGGTTAATGACCAAGTTTGAACATTGGTAATTCATTGACTTATATGATTGTTCATATTTTTATAACCAAAAGAAAACATGAATAAAAATCTTTACTAGTTTCCAAATCTAATAATTGACTTTGTATAAATTTATACAATTTCTGCATAAATCAAAACTAATATTGAATGTTTCTTTCAGCACTTTTTCTTTTAGTTTTAAGCTTATTAGTGGTATGTAATGCAAACATACTACCTGGTACAATAGATGTGAAAAGATTACAAACAATACTGGAGGATAGTGTGAAGAGCAAGGATATCAGCTCACTGTATTATGCAGTTAAGGGATTAAAATTATTAAAGGCACCTATGCCTGATATCTGTGAGGTGAGATGAATAAAAATAAAATTAATACTCATATTTTCTCTGTCATATGTATTTTCTCATATCATATATATATATATATTAAAAATGCTATAGAATGACACAAAAAATAGACACTTTTAGAAACAAATCAGTCACTATATTACCGTAAATAATAAGTTGCACAAAATAAGAATACCTTACATAATAGGACTTTTAGTATATTTAAGGCCTTACTCTCTGAATTGTGCCACAACATACATGCTATGTACATTGTAATCACTGACTAGTTTTGATAAGGGTATGTTTGGGATATTTGAAAAGCACCAAATTCACAGTTTTGAATTTTCTTCAGTACTTTTGTTGTAGTGATGTTCATATAGGAGCAGAGGCAGTTGGCATAGAAATGTATAAACTGTCCAACAAATTTGGCCCCTTTATTTGCCTTTCTTTGCACACATACATTGAATCCTTTGCCTTTGTTTTTGGATTGTACTGTGCTTACCATCAGGCATAGTGCAGTCACTTTGTCGAGCTACAGTAAAAAAAAAGAATATACAACATTAGTTCTAATGTGAGAATCACATAAGATTCTTTTTATGTAATGTCATGATAGGTAAATATATTTTCTGATTTGTCTGTTTTTATTATAAAAACAAATCCTATACAAGGGGTAGTAATATCAGTAGCCCTGTCTCTTGGGAAACTTTACGAATATACAATTATTTGACTCTAACAAACCCTTAGTCATCAATAGTTTGTGGTTCACAATAATTAATGTTGCTGCAACATGCAATGCATTCTATATGTGCTTGTTACACTTGAAGGACCCCATATTATAGGAAGGAGGGAACACACTGTCCGGGAGATTGTTATTATATATTATTATTATATACTATAAAAATTAAATATTTTCATTTAATCAGGGCCTCAAATATTTATTAAAACATTACCCATTGGGACCATTAGCCATGAAATATAAAGTTTCTGCCTTGTTTGTATTACAATTATGTAAGTTATTGTTGATTGATCGTACTAATGCTTCCAACCAACCAACTTTTAGTAACCAATGCTATTTAAATATAAAAACTGAGTACACTGTTTTTGTATGGTTTACAGTATTTACATGTAATAAAATGGGAACACTTTTACAAAAATAACAATCACAGTGATTTAATAATTTATTGCAGTGACCATAATATCTACAGGCTTCACTTAAAAACTAAATTTAAACATCATATCCAACCAGGTGACGTTTTCCGATACACTCCCCAATATAGAACCAGAAGAGTACCTCTGCTCCGACCAAAACGTTTAAAGTAGCCTGCTTTACTGTCTGGTCCTTCCATGCGCCAGATTTCGCGCTGGTCAATAATTTGCCAATACCGGCTTTGATCTGTGGGATCTCACTCACTTTAGGTGGCGCTAATTCCACACGTGCGTATTTCATGAAAATGTTGAATTTCGGACGGCCGTTCGCGATCGCCGCTGGAATAAACACGTTATTTAGAGTTTTATTTTTGTATAACCTCATCAATCCTCGTCAGAATATCGTATAAAGTCTTATTTCATTTATAATTTTCGTAATAAATCGCATCATAAATGAACGTTTTAGGAACATAAAAATACGATATCCGTAATGTTTTATTTTTCCAGATTAGAATTACATAACCGAGATTCAAATCATCCCTACAAAACATATGACAAAATTAGATGTTAGAAAACTTACAGCTAATTAGAGAGGGAACTTTTCCGACTGCACTGGCCATATTTTGTTTTCAAATTCAGCCGAAAGAACCAGAATAATCACAATTTTTCAACTTTATACTCTAAAAATTGAAAAATGGTGAACGATGTTACTGAATTGTCACTGTCAAGTGTAAAGTTTTTTTCGCGTTATAGCTTCTTCCTATTAAAGCAGTTGCGCCAGTGTCAAGTGTGACTGTGGTAACCCTAAAATAGTAGTATAAGGTTATGGTTAATATGTCGTACTTAGTCATGTTTTGTAACGTAAATGTATAATAAGTGTCTTAGAATAATTTGGAATAAATTGATTACTGCATCTTATTATTGAGTATTTTTATGGTATATTCCATATTACAACAGTGACAAATACACTTTTTAATCTTAATTGTCAAATATTCAGTGCAACTGATAATTGTCGACTACGTAGAATATACATATAGAATATATTCTAATACTACGTATTGTATAATTATCTTTTTTTTTTAACGTAGGTAGATGCTACATAGCTAATCTCTCATTCGGGGGAGTAACCCCAGTATGAAATCATCGCCGAGGCCAATAACACTGCAAGAACTTAGGTGAGAGGCTGCACATATTCGATGGAATGTGTGAAATTGTCTGCGATGGCGGTATATTCACAATAACATATTGCGACTGCTCCACTATCTTGTCGTCGAGGACTACAAGTTCGTCTAACGGCGTGTGCGTACTGTTGATAGCGAGAATGGAACTTATATAAGGTAAAAGATTGTTCATTCAGATGAACTTCAGAGGCGTCTCTGGAAACATATCTTGTAACAAGTAACTGAGATGGCCGGTGACCTCTAAGTTTCACATCTATCGGGAGCTTATGAAGTCGACGGCAGTCAGACTCTTAATATGTGCCGATGAGACGTTTCTTCAAAACAGCATATTGATTTGCTCTGGGCATATTGTATAGTAAGTCTTCGATTATTTCCACGTCTTGCTTTTCAAGTTGCGTTATTAGCGATTGTGCAAGTAACGCTTCATCTCTTCCGAGTTCGTTGGTTGCTGCCTCGAATGATAAAAACCAAAGTTGAGGTTTTTCATGCCAAAACGGTAGGATACACATGAAGGGTGCTATAGGAAGATCTTCGTAGTGCGACTTGTGCACTACACTAAAGATTTAAGAAAAGAAAGATTTTAGAAAAAAATTAAGAGAGTCCCAATAGTTCACGTGCAAGGATAAAAGTTAACAAGCAAATAATAAAATTACAAAAGTACAATAATAACAGATCTGACAAAGAAAATAATATAAATATTAAATGAAAAATAAGACTAATAACTAAGAAATGACAGTAATCCCTAAGCAATAAACTAAGATAATAAAAGTTCACCGTGATGTGTGCAGTTTGTGGATTAAGTTAGTAACTACACCCAGGCAGCCATGTGGTCGCCACCTGGGTGTAGCAATCGCGTTCCGAGTTCGACTAATCTCGGATCTTTACAATATCGCTCTATGGTCGCTTTTGTTTTTTCGGGTGAATTATTGTAGTATACACATATGACGTTTGCTGTAGGTATGTGTGTCGCACGTGCAGTTAATATCAAAAAAACTGATTTTTTACCATATTGACATTTTTCATTTCAAAATCTTTTTATTTGAATAAAGTGTTTTGTTTTATGTTTACCATTCAAGTTATTCTTGAATAATATGGATGCAAATGATAACCCTGATATATTTTATTTAATGCCGAAGGGTTAATTTGTGGTAAAGTATCTTGTATATTATAAAAAGAGATTGTTTTGTTGGCTCCCAACATTGTTTTTGCTGTCTGTGATTGTCTGTGATTGTTGCTACGTCGATCATTTGTGTCAAACGTGGTTGTCAAGAGAGGCCGGCTATACATTTCAGAAATTTATAATAATTTCTGTAATATAAATTCTGATTTTATAGCTTTATTCATCACACAATATGCACTTACGTGGTAAGTTATATTTTTTTGTATTCTTAAAAACTTTTGTAATGGCATTATATATACACATATCAACATACATTTCTATTTTTATGTTTTTTACAAAATTCTGCATAAGATCGTTATCATTGTGTAGGAATACTAAAACTTTCCTTTATAATGAATATGACCCTGTGATAAAAGCAGTATCCAAAAATGTTGATACAGAAAACATAGGGACACGTCAGAGATTTTCAAGCGTCGCCGGGTCGTAGTATGTGCAATTATGTAGGTTATAATGCACACTGAAAATATATTCACAATAGTTTAAAAGAAGTCTTATGAACCTTATACTTTCTGTATATTTGCCATTCAAAAAAAGTAAATAAACATCACTTATTAATCTACCATAAAATCCTAACTATATGTATTCTGAATAATTGCAAACTGAGGTTTCAAATGATATTTTAAGTTTTATTAACATAGCTTGGTTTTATTTATTTAATTAATGTTGCATTGGGCAGAAACTAAATGTAGAGAAGTATTTATGATGATTGTATGTGAAGCTTTTTGTTATTAAATATCTATTCTATCATTATATAATTTTTGTTAATTTCGGACTGTCCAGAACCATAATGATTTAAACTCCTTGTAAACAAACATAAAACCTTATGAGTCACTAAACAACAGACAAATTAGCTCAAATTTAAAAACATGATCCACCATTTTGAGATCTAAGTCTTAAAAAAACAGCTGAGAGGTTAATGACCAAGTTTGAACATTGGTAATTCATTGACTTATATGATTGTTCATATTTTTATAACCAAAAGAAAACATGAATAAAAATCTTTACTAGTTTCCAAATCTAATAATTGACTTTGTATAAATTTATACAATTTCTGCATAAATCAAAACTAATATTGAATGTTTCTTTCAGCACTTTTTCTTTTAGTTTTAAGCTTATTAGTGGTATGTAATGCAAACATACTACCTGGTACAATAGATGTGAAAAGATTACAAACAATACTGGAGGATAGTGTGAAGAGCAAGGATATCAGCTCACTGTATTATGCAGTTAAGGGATTAAAATTATTAAAGGCACCTATGCCTGATATCTGTGAGGTGAGATGAATAAAAATAAAATTAATACTCATATTTTCTCTGTCATATGTATTTTCTCATATCATTTTATATATATATTATATATATATATTAAAAATGCTATAGAATGACACAAAAAATAGACACTTTTAGAAACAAATCAGTCACTATATTACCGTAAATAATAAGTTGCACAAAATAAGAATACCTTACATAATAGGACTTTTAGTATATTTAAGGCCTTACTCTCTGAATTGTGCCACAACATACATGCTATGTACATTGTAATCACTGACTAGTTTTGATAAGGGTATGTTTGGGATATTTGAAAAGCACCAAATTCACAGTTTTGAATTTTCTTCAGTACTTTTGTTGTAGTGATGTTCATATAGGAGCAGAGGCAGTTGGCATAGAAATGTATAAACTGTCCAACAAATTTGGCCCCTTTATTTGCCTTTCTTTGCACACATACATTGAATCCTTTGCCTTTGTTTTTGGATTGTACTGTGCTTACCATCAGGCATAGTGCAGTCACTTTGTCGAGCTACAGTAAAAAAAAAGAATATACAACATTAGTTCTAATGTGAGAATCACATAAGATTCTTTTTATGTAATGTCATGATAGGTAAATATATTTTCTGATTTGTCTGTTTTTATTATAAAAACAAATCCTATACAAGGGGTAGTAATATCAGTAGCCCTGTCTCTTGGGAAACTTTACGAATATACAATTATTTGACTCTAACAAACCCTTAGTCATCAATAGTTTGTGGTTCACAATAATTAATGTTGCTGCAACATGCAATGCAGTCTATATGTGCTTGACCTGATAATGCATGTTGATGTATTCAATAGCTAAGTTCTACTTGTTATCAAGTGAGTCTATAAAATTCCCAGATAAAGTTTACAAATATTGACTAATTCTAAAATGCTATATTACTGCTATTAATGTGATCTCCACATACACTATATGTTTGTTTATACAATTTAATGGTGGACTGTTCTAGCTTTTTAACTAACAATTGAAAATACTCCAAAACATTATAGTTATATGTACCTATTACAATTTTAAAATGTACTCTGTAGTATCAGAAATGAAAATGGTCTTGAATTTTTGTGCTGTCGTAATTACTATTTTTCAACACAGTTGTGTCAATATAGATTGATGCAAACATAATATAATATGATAATAAAGATTGTTAACAGTTCTGTTCTAGATTATCTTTGATCATATTTCACTACATTTTTATAATATAGGTTGTTTGACCCAAGGCATATTTGTCCTTCAGAATAAGTTCTAAAAATGCTATTGCTAACTCTGAATAAAATTCATAGAATTACACTATGATTTATATCCATTTTTTGTTTAATTTAAGTTGATTTGATTTATTGTTCGCAATAGATATATAATTTGTATACTGTTAGATTTTTTTAGATAGGGCTATAATGCTAATTATGTTTATTACTGTAGTATGTATATGTATGTATAATGTTCTTACTAACTGTACATTTTTTAAATATCTGAATGTATGTTTGTAATGTCTTAATAAGTCAACAACAGACTTCTAGGATTGTTTTCTTCTAAAAATATAACAGTCAAGGTTTAAATCTACCTTTACTATTTTTCTATATAAATTTCTTCTGTATGAATTGAAAAATGGTGAACGATGTTACTGAATTGTCACTGTCAAGTGTAAAGTTTTTTTCGCGTTATAGCTTCTTCCTATTAAAGCAGTTGCGCCAGTGTCACATGACTAAGTACGACATATTAACCATAACCTTATACTACTATTTTAGGGTTACCACAGTCACACTTGACACTGGCGCAACTGCTTTAATAGGAAGTTCAATCAGTGAGAGCGCCGGAGGCCTACCTCATCTCCCCTCCTGCCCCTTCTCCTCGTCCCCTCCCCCAAACACAGGCTGATAACGCATTAGCGACTCCCCTGGTGTTGTTAGTGTCTATGGACAGCAGTGATTACTCAACATCAGGTGATCAACTTGTTCGTTTGCCTCCTATGATATAAAAAAAAACTTTGCTCGTATTCTATATGCTTTTACGTATCACTGACAACAATTATACAAAATTCCATGACTATCGGTCGAGTATTTACGGTAAAAGCATAATAAACAATTATGGCTTTAGTGGTTAGTTTATATACAACAGTGTATCATAGCAGATTCTTGACTAACTCTTACGTTTAATAATAGTTTGGTAATACAAATATAAGTATTATCTTCTGTAGATAACAGAAATTTTATAAAAGCATCACACAATTACTACGTAAAGATTACTTTTAATAACTTTTTGTGATACCTTAGTATTATTCTTCATGTGGTCGAAATTCGAACATAATACCCCTTTTATGGAGACAAAATTTGTTCTTTCTATAGATTTTATCTGTATTTCTTATTGCTCCTTGTCTTGTAAATGATAATATTGATTTAGAGTGGCTTTGACATTTAAAATATATACATATATAATTAAAATATAATAAGCATATAAAAAAAAAATTAGAATGGGCTTTAAAATTCTGATCCGTGAACTTCCTGTGTGACCTAAAGCGGTGAGAGTAAACACAATCTATGATATTCAAAAGTGATTGATGAATAATTAAAATATTTCCTGGTAATCCAAAAGATTCACTTCTATCGTGTGTAATTATGATATACCCTGTTTTTTATATTATAGATTGTTTATGTAAGGACCATGAAGGCTAATAACTAAAAGTTCTAACCAGTCAAAGGATACCATATCCGAAATGTTTTTATCGATAACAAAAAAGCTTGATCACATAGCTACTAAACAAATTAAAAATAAAGACAATCGGTCTTATTACAAAAACAAAAATGAACACGGGTTTAACACGAATTTTACTATCCAGTGCCTAACATGTTAAACCTAGCTGAACGCATATTTAAAATACTTAATTACAAAAGCGTGTCTAAGCGGTCTCTAGCTAAACATCGGGTTTATGTTTTTTATGTGAGCAACTCTGAATAGCATTCATTCAATTCAATCTCCTCATTCAAAAACGTTCCATTACACACAGATATTCTGCAAACAATTTCAATTAATAAATAATATTTTTGTTCAGATCTTCATTAAGAAAATTTACTTATTTTAAGTCAAATTGGTTATCATTATTGTGATATTTTAGTTAAAAGAAAATGATATAATTATTAAAATAAGCAATTTATAAGATTAATATATTACGTTAAAGTGTGTGAGGTAGAATAACAGTATAATGTCAGTTTAACAAATTGTCAAATACATTGTCAAATGTCAATAGTGTGATAGAGTAGTAGTTATGATTTACTTGTGAATCACTAAAATTGTGTAATTTATTCATTTCCTCCAAAGTAATTATACCCAGGAAATGTATAATTTATTACGAAACGTCTTTCACCGGCAAATGGAAATACAGTATATTAATAAATAAATTGTCAATTTATACAAGTGTTAGAAGATATTTACATTGAAATAATGTCCATCTGTAAACAAGGGTAAGATACTCTTTTGTAATCAAAGTTTTTAAAGGAAGTATTCAACACGTATTTAACTTGTTCGTTGGAGTTTTTGGCGGGATTTTGGTCTGTCATGTAGTGGATTTTATATTTTATTCATAATCTTGTGTTACTTGATTCTATATTGTGTAAAATTGGTGGTGTTTTATGTAATATAGTTTGTTTATTGTGCATAAGTGAAGTGAATGGAAGATAATACCACGGACCATGAATTCTGAGATGCCACAAAAACTCCATGGAAATTCTTACAAGATGGCCACCATCTTGTTAGTTGATTGAAATTATATCAAGAAACTTGTAATATCGATACTCACCTGACAATGGCAGTAATAATCTAAAAGATTGCTTGCCAAAATAAAGTAAAATAAAAGACTTGTTCGTTACTTATACGTTCTTTGTATACGGAATCGGATTAGAAATAAAGGAGAAACAGGTATTGAACTATTTTGTCTTTACCTATTTATATGTATAGATAATTGTCAAAACATTTCGTTTCTTTTTTGTATTCTTGGATTGAATATAAAAGTTAGCTCAAAGGTTTAAGACAGATTAAAGAAAATATATTCACGAGCAACAAAAATATTATTCTGTTCACGGGTGCAGTAAACCCCGTTTATTATTGTATTATATAATCCTACCGTATTCAAGTTTTCCCTAGTCACGTTCCAAGATTTTTTATAGTTAGTACGTGGGATGGTTTAAATAATAAATGATCACATAAAAAATCATAAATGCCTTTAACGTTTAACAGAGGAAGCAACAATATGCCGGTAAAATATGATAATTGTATCAGGGCTTCAATACATCAGGTGTAACTTTCGGGAAGTTAGAAGCCCATAGTTTCCGAGAAGTTCAGTATTTCTAGTAGCTTCGTGGATATAGATATACATAGATATACATACTACTGAACTTAGTGTGAAATGGTAGGATCATACTCCTAATTCTACGGCGGATCAGGCTCAGTGTCTTAAAATCAATACTTATTACACGCCGACCGGGATATTGCGGTAAGATTATACGCATTATTATTATTATTGCCTAAAACTGTATCCTACACTTTCACACCTGAAGCATGGAAAGAGCAAACTTGTGCGTTAATATCTTCGTTATAAATATGTGATTCAGTGCTATCTCATTGCATGTGATACATTTTCAGAAAGTGGGAAGAGCTTTCTTTTTTTTAACGTGGAGAATTCTCTAATGGATACACCATGCTCTCGGGGGAGAGAGTGGGTTATGTACGAGTCGCACGGACTAAAACTCCACGGTGTAAGTCTGCGCTATAGTTCGGGCGGCAGGAGATCTCTATAAACTTCATCGTGCCGCCCCAGCGGTTGTTGGCCCAGCAGCGAAAGCGCCGCCGCCGGGCCCCGTCCTGTTAGGAGACAGTGGGGTACAAACCGGCCTTCTCCTCCGTCCGCCGGACCTGTGCAATGGGAAGATGGGCCCCCCAACCCATCCTCCCTGGTCCGGCTACAGTGGGAGGAGGCCAGTCCTCCGTTGGCGGAGAGGGTCACTTTGAGGATCCTGCTCATGAACCCTCTCCGCCACCTCCTTTTGCGAAACGACGTCCTCGCAGAAGGAGGCCATTGCATTCCACACTTCCTCACTGCCGAGTATGGCCGCAACCACGCTTGGCAGTGAGAGATCTTGCCCTACCGCCGCAGCCAGAGTGTGACGTTGCTCCTCCCATGCAGCACACTCAGACAGGGAGTGCGCCGCGGATCACCCAGTCGTAGCCCATGTTCTACAGGAGTGGGCTCAAGGCCGACCCCTGTGGCACCCCGCACTCCGTATCGCGTCGGACCATCTGCCCTCTGGCGTCCACAAAGGCGATCTCTCTTCCCTCCAGGTACACCTCCAACAGCCGCCGCAGGTACGGTGGCACTCCGAAAAAGCGGAGCGCCTCCCGTATGACATCATGCGGCAGACCGTTGAAGGCGTTGGCAATGTCCAAGGACACCGCCAATATTCTTTCGCCCTGAGAGGTCACCACCGTGGAGACCTGTTTCAGAAGGGTCAGAGCGTCCACCGTAGAAAGCCCATACCGGAAGCCGAACTGCGCGTTCGACAGGTACGGCCCCACTTCCAAGATGCCGGATGACCCGGGAGGCAATGATCCTCTCAAGCGCCTTCCCGGTGTCGTCCAGCAACACTAGGGGCCGGTACGCGGACGCGTAGTTCGGGTGGGCGGCCTTCTTTACGTATCAGGCAAAGCCACCCCGTCTTCCAGGGCTTCAGGATCTACCCGACCGCAAGACAGCGGTCAAACAGCTCCCGAAGCCACCCTCCCAGATGGTCCAACGCTTTGGTTAGCACCCGGCCCGGGACTCCGTCGGGGCTGGGTGGTTTGCGCCCGGTGGCGTGGGGGCGCTCAATCGCCCTCCCCGTCTCCTCCTCCGTAACCGGGGGAGGGATGACTGGCGCCTCCTCTGCCATCTGAGCAGGAGGCATGTGAGCAGGGCGAGTTCCGGAGGCCGGGGAGCAACGCTCCCACGACCCTCTCAGCCACCTCCAGCTGGAGAATCTCCGTTGCCGCGGGCGCCTGGGTGCGGAATTTCTTCCGAGCCAGCTTGTACGGGTGCCCCCACGGATTCCTCTCCAGCTCCCGGAGCATCCCCTCCCATGACTGCTCTTTCACCCGGCTGATGGCAAAATAGTAGTATAAGGTTATGGTTAATATGTCGTACTTAGTCATGTTTTGTAACGTAAATGTATAATAAGTGTCTTAGAATAATTTGGAATAAATTGATTACTGCATCTTATTATTGAGTATTTTTATGGTATATTCCATATTACAACAGTGACAAATACACTTTTTAATCTTAATTGTCAAATATTCAGTGCAACTGATAATTGTCGACTACGTAGAATATACATATAGAATATATTCTAATACTACGTATTGTATAATTATCTTTTTTTTTTAACGTAGGTAGATGCTACATAGCTAATCTCTCATTCGGGGGAGTAACCCCAGTATGAAATCATCGCCGAGGCCAATAACACTGCAAGAACTTAGGTGAGAGGCTGCACATATTCGATGGAATGTGTGAAATTGTCTGCGATGGCGGTATATTCACAATAACATATTGCGACTGCTCCACTATCTTGTCGTCGAGGACTACAAGTTCGTCTAACGGCGTGTGCGTACTGTTGATAGCGAGAATGGAACTTATATAAGGTAAAAGATTGTTCATTCAGATGAACTTCAGAGGCGTCTCTGGAAACATATCTTGTAACAAGTAACTGAGATGGCCGGTGACCTCTAAGTTTCACATCTATCGGGAGCTTATGAAGTCGACGGCAGTCAGACTCTTAATATGTGCCGATGAGACGTTTCTTCAAAACAGCATATTGATTTGCTCTGGGCATATTGTATAGTAAGTCTTCGATTATTTCCACGTCTTGCTTTTCAAGTTGCGTTATTAGCGATTGTGCAAGTAACGCTTCATCTCTTCCGAGTTCGTTGGTTGCTGCCTCGAATGATAAAAACCAAAGTTGAGGTTTTTCATGCCAAAACGGTAGGATACACATGAAGGGTGCTATAGGAAGATCTTCGTAGTGCGACTTGTGCACTACACTAAAGATTTAAGAAAAGAAAGATTTTAGAAAAAAATTAAGAGAGTCCCAATAGTTCACGTGCAAGGATAAAAGTTAACAAGCAAATAATAAAATTACAAAAGTACAATAATAACAGATCTGACAAAGAAAATAATATAAATATTAAATGAAAAATAAGACTAATAACTAAGAAATGACAGTAATCCCTAAGCAATAAACTAAGATAATAAAAGTTCACCGTGATGTGTGCAGTTTGTGGATTAAGTTAGTAACTACACCCAGGCAGCCATGTGGTCGCCACCTGGGTGTAGCAATCGCGTTCCGAGTTCGACTAATCTCGGATCTTTACAATATCGCTCTATGGTCGCTTTTGTTTTTTCGGGTGAATTATTGTAGTATACACATATGACGTTTGCTGTAGGTATGTGTGTCGCACGTGCAGTTAATATCAAAAAAACTGATTTTTTACCATATTGACATTTTTCATTTCAAAATCTTTTTATTTGAATAAAGTGTTTTGTTTTATGTTTACCATTCAAGTTATTCTTGAATAATATGGATGCAAATGATAACCCTGATATATTTTATTTAATGCCGAAGGGTTAATTTGTGGTAAAGTATCTTGTATATTATAAAAAGAGATTGTTTTGTTGGCTCCCAACATTGTTTTTGCTGTCTGTGATTGTCTGTGATTGTTGCTACGTCGATCATTTGTGTCAAACGTGGTTGTCAAGAGAGGCCGGCTATACATTTCAGAAATTTATAATAATTTCTGTAATATAAATTCTGATTTTATAGCTTTATTCATCACACAATATGCACTTACGTGGTAAGTTATATTTTTTTGTATTCTTAAAAACTTTTGTAATGGCATTATATATACACATATCAACATACATTTCTATTTTTATGTTTTTTACAAAATTCTGCATAAGATCGTTATCATTGTGTAGGAATACTAAAACTTTCCTTTATAATGAATATGACCCTGTGATAAAAGCAGTATCCAAAAATGTTGATACAGAAAACATAGGGACACGTCAGAGATTTTCAAGCGTCGCCGGGTCGTAGTATGTGCAATTATGTAGGTTATAATGCACACTGAAAATATATTCACAATAGTTTAAAAGAAGTCTTATGAACCTTATACTTTCTGTATATTTGCCATTCAAAAAAAGTAAATAAACATCACTTATTAATCTACCATAAAATCCTAACTATATGTATTCTGAATAATTGCAAACTGAGGTTTCAAATGATATTTTAAGTTTTATTAACATAGCTTGGTTTTATTTATTTAATTAATGTTGCATTGGGCAGAAACTAAATGTAGAGAAGTATTTATGATGATTGTATGTGAAGCTTTTTGTTATTAAATATCTATTCTATCATTATATAATTTTTGTTAATTTCGGACTGTCCAGAACCATAATGATTTAAACTCCTTGTAAACAAACATAAAACCTTATGAGTCACTAAACAACAGACAAATTAGCTCAAATTTAAAAACATGATCCACCATTTTGAGATCTAAGTCTTAAAAAAACAGCTGAGAGGTTAATGACCAAGTTTGAACATTGGTAATTCATTGACTTATATGATTGTTCATATTTTTATAACCAAAAGAAAACATGAATAAAAATCTTTACTAGTTTCCAAATCTAATAATTGACTTTGTATAAATTTATACAATTTCTGCATAAATCAAAACTAATATTGAATGTTTCTTTCAGCACTTTTTCTTTTAGTTTTAAGCTTATTAGTGGTATGTAATGCAAACATACTACCTGGTACAATAGATGTGAAAAGATTACAAACAATACTGGAGGATAGTGTGAAGAGCAAGGATATCAGCTCACTGTATTATGCAGTTAAGGGATTAAAATTATTAAAGGCACCTATGCCTGATATCTGTGAGGTGAGATGAATAAAAATAAAATTAATACTCATATTTTCTCTGTCATATGTATTTTCTCATATCATTTTATATATATATTATATATATATATTAAAAATGCTATAGAATGACACAAAAAATAGACACTTTTAGAAACAAATCAGTCACTATATTACCGTAAATAATAAGTTGCACAAAATAAGAATACCTTACATAATAGGACTTTTAGTATATTTAAGGCCTTACTCTCTGAATTGTGCCACAACATACATGTTAGGTATATTGTAATCACTGACTAGTTTTGATAAGAGTATGTTTGAGATATTTGAAAAGGACCAAATTCACAGTTTTGAATTTTCTTCTGTACTTTTGTTGTAGTGATGTTCATATAGGAGCAGAGGCAGTTGGAATATATATGTATAAACTGTCCAACAAATTTGGCCCCTTTATTTGCACACATACATTGAATCCTTTGCCTTTGTTTATGTATTGTACTGTGCTTACCATCAGTGCAGTCACTTTGTCAAGCTACAGTAAAAAAAAAGAATATACAACATTAGTTCTAATGTGAGAATCACATAAGATTCTTTTTATGTAATGTCATGATAAGCATATATATTTTGTGATTTGTCTGTTTTTAATATAAAGGCAAATCCTATACAAGGGGTAGTGATATCAGTAGCCCTGTCTCTTGGAAAACTTTACGAATATGCAATTATTTGACCCTGACAAACCCTTAGTCATCAATAGTTTGTGGTTCACAATAATTAATGTTGCTGCAACATGCAATGCAGTCTATATGTGTTTGACCTGATAATGCATGTTGATGTATTCAATAGCTAAGTTCTACTTGTTATCAAGTGAGTCTATAAAATTCCCAGATAAAGTTTACAAATATTGACTAATTCTAAAATGCTATATTACTGCTATTATGTGATCTCAACATACACTTATGTTTGTTTATACAATTCAATGTTGGACTGTTCTAGCTTTTTAACTAACAATTGAAAATACTCCAAAACATTATATTTATATGTACCTATTACAATTTTCAAATGTACTCTGTAGTATCAGAAATGAAAATGGTCTTGAATTTTTGTATTGTCTTAATTACTATTTTTCAACACAGTTGTGTCAATATAGATTGATGCAAACATAATATAATATGATAATAAAGATTGTTAACAGTTCTGTTCTAGATTATCTTTGATCATATTTCACTACATTTTTATAATATAGGTTGTTTGACCCAAGGCATATTTGTCCTTCAGGATAAGTTGCTAAAAATGCTATTGCTAACTCTGAATAAAATTCATAGAATTGCACTATGATTTATATCCATTTTTTGTTTAAGTTGATTTGATTTATTGTCTGCAATATATATATAATTTGTATACTGTTAGTTTTTTAGACAGGGCTATAATGCTAAATATGTTTATTACTGTAGTATGTATATGTAGTATATATAATGTTCTTACTAACTGTACATTTTTTAAATATCTGAATGTATGTTTGTAATGTCTTAATAAGTCAACAACAGACTTCTAGGATTGTTTTCTTCTAAAAATATAACAGTCAAGGTTTAAACCTACCTTTACTATTTTTCTATATAAATTTCTTCTGTATGTGTGTATGTCACTGAACTCCTAAATGGCTGGACCGATTTTGATGAAATTCTGTGTACGAGTTCCAGTGGATAAGAGAATAGTTTAGATTCACAATTGGACCCAGTATGTGCGCTGCGGTTGACTTTTAGGATTTTTTGTTTTCAAGGCAGGTCAATTTCTGCCGGGCCCGCTAGTCATGTATAAATATAAGTCTAAGAATTAAAGACATATTTGTAGCCTAGAATATCTAATGTGAAATTAATTCCTAAAATTGTTGACTTATACACAACATTACAAGGAAATACAGAAGTTAGATTTCCTCTGCAAATTTCTACACTTTTTAATCTTAATTGTCAAATATTCAGTGCAACTGATAATTGTCGACTACGTAGAATATACATATAGAATATATTCTAATACTACGTATTGTATAATTATCTTTTTTTTTTAACGTAGGTAGATGCTACATAGCTAATCTCTCATTCGGGGGAGTAACCCCAGTATGAAATCATCGCCGAGGCCAATAACACTGCAAGAACTTAGGTGAGAGGCTGCACATATTCGATGGAATGTGTGAAATTGTCTGCGATGGCGGTATATTCACAATAACATATTGCGACTGCTCCACTATCTTGTCGTCGAGGACTACAAGTTCGTCTAACGGCGTGTGCGTACTGTTGATAGCGAGAATGGAACTTATATAAGGTAAAAGATTGTTCATTCAGATGAACTTCAGAGGCGTCTCTGGAAACATATCTTGTAACAAGTAACTGAGATGGCCGGTGACCTCTAAGTTTCACATCTATCGGGAGCTTATGAAGTCGACGGCAGTCAGACTCTTAATATGTGCCGATGAGACGTTTCTTCAAAACAGCATATTGATTTGCTCTGGGCATATTGTATAGTAAGTCTTCGATTATTTCCACGTCTTGCTTTTCAAGTTGCGTTATTAGCGATTGTGCAAGTAACGCTTCATCTCTTCCGAGTTCGTTGGTTGCTGCCTCGAATGATAAAAACCAAAGTTGAGGTTTTTCATGCCAAAACGGTAGGATACACATGAAGGGTGCTATAGGAAGATCTTCGTAGTGCGACTTGTGCACTACACTAAAGATTTAAGAAAAGAAAGATTTTAGAAAAAAATTAAGAGAGTCCCAATAGTTCACGTGCAAGGATAAAAGTTAACAAGCAAATAATAAAATTACAAAAGTACAATAATAACAGATCTGATGATATTCACCATATCACCAGTGCCCTCAAGATAGCTGATTTTGATATGAGACACATAGAAATAAGTAATTGTGACGAATATAACACAGTACTCAAATAATATGCTGAAAGTGAAAATATTATCTATCTATCGTTTGTGATTGTCATAAAAGTTTCATAGTTTGAATGTATTAGATATAGGGTATGTTGTTATACAAAATACTTGATCATAATCTCAGACCCATCTTAATCAGTGGTGTAACTATAGTGTTAGATGCCAGTGGTATGGAACTATTTGGGATTGGTTAGAGAATGGGTTATCATCACCTACTTATTGATGTCTTATAATAATTCTAAAATCTGCCAATGTTTGGGTGAATTCAATTTACTTTTCCTTGATATTTACTTACCTGAAACTGTACAGCAAAATAAAATTATAGTAGTCTCAGTAATCCGGCACTTTAGTAGTCTGAAACGTCCAATAATCCGGTACCCTACGCTCACGCTTCCCTCACCTCTCCGTACCTTCGATCCGTGCTAGCGTAGCGTGATAACCGATGTAACCTCAAAAAATTCATACACAGTTTTTCTATACAATCCAATAATCCGATACCCCTGGTTTTCAATAGTGCCGGATTAATGAGACTCTACTGTTTTTTTTTTGCTGCACGGTGTCTACACACCGAAAAAACTGTTCACTTGTCTACTGACAGTTGACAAAAATCTACTGCTAATTCGGTCGTTGGGAATTTGTGCTGCACAGACGGAAAGATGCGCTTACCATCCGTTTTTTAAGTTAAACTCGTAACTGAAATATCATAATTATACACATATCGAAAAAAAAACAATTTTCGGTTTTCAAATTTCACTCTGTAAATACGAGAAAAAAACAACTCTAAAAAAGTTTGTTATCATTCTGATTATTTTACATAACTGATATTCTGATACTCAAGATCATTTTCTACTTATAGTTTTCTAGAGAGATGTAGTTTAAGATGCTTACCCAAATAGAAGATGATTATTACATTTTATAAACCTGTCTTCCGGATGTTCCCGGTTACTTTTCAAACTAAGATAAATATTGGAAATTCTAGAGACCATATATTTTTATGAGACACAGGATATGTACTGGATTCATACTTGATGAATCTAATAATTTTCTGATTTATTTGATGTGGCAATTTAAGGATGTAGACTTTGAATGAAATAAATACAATTAAAAATAAATGGTATAAAGCTGCAGACACATGTGGTATATGTTGGTAATTAATCTAGAACATAATATTTCTTTATTAGCTATGGTTACGTTTTCGCCCTCTGCGAGCATATGGGTTGCGGTACGTGGACCGCTACTCACGCTGAGGGAGTGCTGCTGTCCGCTGATGAAACCGATTCCAAGTCACTGCATTTCGAGGGTGGCCTGCCGGTCACTTCATTCATACTTTCATCAATTATAAGGTATGCAAATTAGCGATTTATTTATGACTAGCTATGCCCGCGACTTCGTCCGCGTGGAAGCTAATGTAAAAAACAGTGATTCATCTGAATGTATTAAGTTTATTTACTTATCTCGTACTTACGCCGCGTCGTCATTAAAATTACAGTAACTTTTGGTAGAATGAATCGATTTTAATAAAACAAAGACTAAGTTATTCATGAAGATATCTTTTATGATTTTCTTGGCGTGGTTTTATTTTGAACCCACTATTTTAGCAGTGATTCGTTTTCATACAAACAGACATTTCTAAAAATGATTGATATGTATTTTATTACTTATTCCAAGACATCTGCAACAATTTTTTTCACGAAAATCGTAAAAGTACAGACATGTTAGATTTACATTGTTATTATATGTATAGATATTTTTTATATATTTACTAGCGGGCCCGGCAGACGTTGTCCCGCTCTGATTATGAAAAAATCCTTGACAAATTATATACTAAAACGTTCCTCATTAATCACTCTATCCACCAATGAAAACCGTATGAAAATCCGTTCGGTAGTTTTTGAGATTATCGCGAACAGACAGACAGACAGACGCGGTAGGGGACTTTGTTTTATACTATGTAATGATACTGTTTTAGTATTATTACTCTTACTATTATTACAACATCGCTCAGATATAATGTAGCTTGCTATTAGAGAATGTATTCTCAGTTACAGGCTCAGTAGTAAATTTGATTATACTATGACTCTAACAAACTGTAATTCTTTTTATTTGTAATATATAAATGTAGGTAATCTTGAAGAACTTCGTTTTTAACTGGAACGAAAAATTGTAAGGCTAAAAGAGCCCATCAGACTTCGTAACTATATAATAATAATCATAAATGCAGTTGTACAACAAAATAATCCCAAGGAGGGTTGATGTCAAGCAGGCGGCCGATCGTAAAAATTAAGCCAAATCATATACCACAACATGACAAACATGTTGTTCCGACCCTACTATGTGGGATAAGGGTAAGAAGAAGAAATGTAGGTAGACAATCTCTTTCTAATAAAAGTTCAAAGATTCTAGGAAGACTCGAATGAAACAAAGGGATAGAGTGTATATTATAAATCTTATGTTAACATGAGAAAAATCTAGAATAACAAAAAATCCTTCATTTCATTTAAATTTATTATATTAAAATCAGTGTTGTAATCTTAAAAATAATTTAATCATACATTCTAACCTGGACTTGTTTAATAAGCGTATATATATAAAAAATATTCTTACATCCCATTTTTGAAGGTGTAGGAAATTTCAAATTGGTTTTCTTATTGTAAATCCATTGTAATATTGCGTATGCAATCCTTAAAATGAATAATTATTGATCTAATTAATGTGTAGAACATACAAGGAGCAGAAGAAGGCCACGCCATTCACGGAGGATCAGCGATACAAGTTCGCAGAGTACTTGCTCTCGCGGCGCTCTGTTAATTCTGCAAAGGGTGCTGCATTACTGCTCGAAGCTGCCATTGCCCTGGCTGACGATCAGGTTAATATCGCTTCTTTCCTATCTATGTTGTTATAATATAATTATTTTTCTTCATTATACACAGTTGTAGCTATCCCAATGTTCATTTAAACAAAGACAAAGTGTCTGCATGTTCTAGAAACTAATTCCTTTTTACATCTTTTAACAGTTAATCACTTATCACACATCAGAAAACTGTAGGACAGACTGTTATAGATATCTCATAGATTGTGATGTTTAGTTTTGAAAATAGTCTATCGTAATCTAAATTCAACCTGTAATATCTAAGCTACGACAACGCGTGGTCGGATCAGCTAGTTTAAAATATATTATATAACTAATTTTACGTTCCTCATTGACAGCCCACACCGATCAGCATAGCGATCAAAGGCAAAAAGTACGTGACAACCGAATCCGACACCATAGAGTTCTCCATAACCGATCTGATCGGACGTCCCGTACGGAACATTAAACCTGAAGAAGTCGTCGCTCAGTCAGGAACGAGGCTCGCTGACGACGTCGTCGTGTTGTCCAAACAACCGTTATCCCAGAAGCAGAATGAACAGACCACATTCGTACTAAACTTGAGTAAGATCAAGGCCCAGTACGGGTTGTATAAGATAGCTCTGAGCGCTGGAGGGAAGACAATGAATGTGAACGTGGCTGTGCTTGGTGAAATTCAAGTCGCAAGTGTGGAATTGGGGGTCGGTGATGTGGACGGTACGACAAGCCCGAAGCTCACGACCGTCGCATACCCTAATAAACTCACGGAGAAACTTCAGGCTGATCACATGCAGAAGTAAGTACGTTTTTTTAAACCAGTCTCACTTAATCCATGGCAGTCTATCTCAAGTGAAGCTACGGGTATATACCTGTTCCGTATTTTTATTAGGTATATGTTAGCACGCATCTTTTTCTATATTAGTTTTATTAATGGCATGGAATGTATCTATGTTCACTAATTGACCTGAATGCACTTTAAAACGAACATTAGTGATGCCCTCTATCAAAAAACATAGTACATCGAAATCTCACAAATTAGAAAATTCGTTAAGAAACAATTATAAAATCGGTGAAAATCTCTAGAAAACCGTAACAAAACCTAGAGTAGACGAGTGCCTTGTTAAGAAGATCAGCAATTTAAGCCACAAACTCAGCCGGAGAACCTTAAGAAGAGGACCTCCATGTGCGGGTGAGTGGTGGATATAATATGTCCTCACATGTCTGTAGCATGCGCACCGCCGAAGTGGCTTTCTGCTACACTGGGGGACCCCGAAGGGTCTTCGAGAACCTTTAGAGTTTTCGTTCAGATCCAGCTAACAACAGTAAAGATACAATGCACGTACCTCGTGATCTTCTCTCTGTTCCAGCTGGCCGCTGAGCTTCCACGAATGTTGGATAATGATTCTCGTTTTGATGATGATATTTGTTTCAGCTGCTCATTATAAT
>MU159608.1:4032-50051 GCA_015888305.1 Antheraea pernyi | reverse complement strand
AGTACACATCTGCAGTAATGCTCACCCCGTTTTGTAAGAAGCTGTGATGAATTACACCGGCGCTAGACCACCAAACAGTGACCATCACTTTTCTAGGGGTAAGTTTTCGTTTTCGCTGGCATATCTCCAACCAGCATTGGTCAATTGCTCGTCTCCGCTGCTCCTGCACGACAACGCGCGACCTCATACTGCACAGCAGACGGTCTCCAAGTTGCAAGAACTGGGGTTGGAAGTTCTCCGTCATCCGCCCTACTCACCAGACCTTGCGCCTACAGACTACTACTTTTTCCAGAATTTGGATAACTCCTTGGCGGGAAAAAAATTCAATACCCGAGAGGCAGTACAAAATACCTTTGAAGAATTTGTAGCTGGGAGTCCAGCTGATTTCTTTAAGAAGGGAATCAATAAACTGCCACTGCGTTGACAAAGATGCATTGATTGCATGTGTGATTACTTCGATTAATACATATAAAATAACATAAAAAAAAATCGTTTTTATATTTTCATACAAAACGGCAATTTCATATGTACCTTATATATAAAATTTGTATTGAGATTGTGCAGCCCATTGCTTAATTAATTCATGCACTTTATATAATTATTGTTTGGAATGACAATAGATGTAAAGCCCAGACTAATGATAGTAGTTTCAATTCACAAATTATGAAATTTAAATAATTCATACAAAATTGATTTAAAAATTCATAAGAGAGGTAGAGCCACGTTAAGCACGTGATCACTTAACATCAAAAAGAGGACACAGTTATTCAGTTGCTTTGAGTTTTCACTTCTGTCGGCAGTCCTCATGACTGCATCGACTTTTTTTTCTCCAATGTTATCGTTTTAATGTTCATCAGAGTCCTTCAGCAAGTATAGTCTTTGTATCCTAAATACATATTTTTCATACATAGTTTTAACATATTGGTTCACTAGTCACAATTTTGTCATCTAGTTCCAATTACGAACGTCTTATTCGAACTAAATACTTTTGTGGTTTTGTGACGTAGCACAATGTACATATATATTCATATGCATTATATTATTATTGTATTGTATTATATTATTGTATTGTATTATATCACAGTATTTATAATCTATACTAATATATAAAGCTGAAGAGTTTGTTTGTTTGTTTGTTTGTTTGTTTGGTTGAACCTGCACGTGGTGCGCCCTGCTGAATAACGAATGAGGCAATGGCGAAAGCGGGGTGGTAGGGTTTTACAGGATGACTGGGTCGCAACCACCATGTATATGGCGAAAAAGCCCGTCTGCGGCTACCGGCGATGCATAGTGTGTCACTCGGTGGTCGCCATTGTTTTTGGATTGTACTGTGCTTACCATCAGGCAAAGTGCAGTCACTTTGCCGAGCTACAATAAATATATATAATATATACATTAGTTGTTACGTACAATAATCCACGTAGGAACTCTATTCTTTATTTCGTTACAATAATTGTACAAAGTGTAACCGAATAATGACTATAAATGTGCCTATATTATACCTTTTACGAATATGACTCAATACAATTTCTCGAGAAAACTATTGTTTTAAGCAGATAATACAATTTAAATCTAGTATTGTCTCTGCTAGGGATGATTTGAATAATTTCGAATTTTACTGTTAATATAGTCAGAGTGTGAACAGATTTATCAAGATCCTATGAATTTAGCAGGTTTGGTCTTCGCTTTATTTATTTATTATATATTACTTTACACAAATTTAAAACATAATTAATATTGATATCTACCAACATGTAGTGCCAATTACATAATTTACATAATTATTACATTTTGTGTAGTAACTATATTCAATTAATAATATTGTATATTTAAGTTAATGCGTTCTAGGCATGACTGTAACTGGGATTAATTGGTCTTATATATCTGTGATTTTTTTGTGTAAGTGTATCTGATATGTTCTTGTTCAATATTTTATTCTATCAATATTATTTTGTTTGGATTTCAGTTTCTGGATTAAAATGTTCCGATTATGCTGGTATAAATGAAATATTGTTGCTTTGCCAATAAAGGGGTATTCGTAAACCAGCTTCCAAAGCAGTTAGTAGCCTGTAAAAACCGGAGACAATTTTTTTTTCCTCCGTACCTTCTGACAGTCACGATATTCTCTACAACTAAAGTAGTGATGCGTCCTAGAATACTATTAAAGTACATGTTCTTGTAGATGTTTTATGTTTGTCTTTGCTTCGATATTCAGAATTTGACTTCATTTACGCGATGGCTTATTTATATACCTATAGAAAAAAAAACGGATTGTCAAAAAAAATCCAACATAAAATTTATAACAGGATGATTTATGATATTATATGATCACCTGCATGAAATACTAGATTATATAGGTACTCATTTGCTAATAACCAAAACGTCAGAATATTACATTTTAACATTCGTAAACAATCATTTAAGAAAAAGACTCTTGCATTTTTTTGTTTCTGTTTACTATCATTGCTAAGAGGTAAATGGACATAAGATTAGAACTATTTCCTTAGTTGTGGATAATACTCGTTTGTATATATTTCGTCAGATATGTTGATCTTTTGTAGCTTGTTATTCCATCTACAAAATAAATATTTAACAATATATATATTAGGCACATATTTTCTTCTATCTACTAATATGCTCTTTGACCATCTATGGCACAGTATCAATTATAAGTGGTCCGGTCGTTGTAGCTGCGGCGGTAATATTGTTTCAGAATTTTTAATAAATATACAACTACAACTGTTGCAATTTACGTCACTAGCAGTATTATTATTCTGTGGGCAACACTATCTGTTTAGGGAAAATAATCTGTTTCTCTGAATCTAAACCAAATTTTCAAATATTTGTTTTTCTTGTCTACTTGGAAATGTCTGACAACGATGACGATTATATGTGCGAAGAGGAAGAAGATTATGGTTTAGTAAGTTTCAACTGTTTTATTTCTTGTCAGATAGGTAAACTTCAGAGCCTCAGATTTTTGTCGGGTCTTCATAACCTCTGTTCATACTTGTCGGTACTACTCTTCATTTATGTCCTAAGGATTTATAGTTTAATGCCTTTACATTGTTTACTAGAAACATTGTATCAAAATAATATTTAGGAAGGTCTGTCTAAATTCAAAGTGGTTTCTTTCAAAATTCTTTGACACAGAATAACACTTGTTGTTTATACTTATGTATTTCTTTGTTATATTTGAATATAAAACCATTATTATTGCCCTTCCTAGTTATATCCGTATTTAGGAACTTCTTATTTATTAATATATGTAATATTTAATTTTCTATCTAAATCTTCAATCAGTACATGATAACATATGCGTGTGTAATGTATAAGATTTTGAAATTTTTATATAAGTCAACTAGATCCCACAAAAGCATATCAACATTATTAAGGAACCATATAAGGAAACTTTGTGCATGGTATGCAAGTCAATCAAATTATGTATGTTTTGTAATTTAAAAAAATTAAAATTACTTTATTTTATTATAGGAATATTCTGAGGATAGTAACTCTGAGCCAGATGTGGATCTTGAAAATCAGTACTACAACAGCAAGGCGCTCAAAGAAGATGAACCTCAGTCAGCATTGCTGAGTTTCCAAAAAGTGTTGGAATTGGAGGGAGGTGATAAAGGTGAATGGGGATTTAAAGCTCTCAAGCAGATGATCAAAATTAATTTTAAATTAGTAAGCCTTTTTATAATGTATTTTTATTCTAACCGATAAGCAAAATGTTATATATCATAATAATAATTTGTCTTATATAACTAGAAAAGATTTAATAAGAAAGTATATACTATAGGACACATATAACTAACTTAAACACATATTTTCAAATGTGACATTTGAACTTATTTATTCATGGAACTTCTTCTGTCATGCATTATTCTGGAACAGTCCATACAATAATAGCATTATATATAACAATTTAAGGGTAAACTTTTAAGGGTTATTGTCCGATCATACTGTAATGCTCCAGAAAATATTTTCAACGTTTTTTACATGTGTAAACATCACAGCCGATACATAGTGTTCATTATGTAGTAGAAAGGGGGTTTACAGACTCTTAACAGCTTAAATTTGATATCCCTTTATCACTCTTTTACAAGGTAGTGATAGCTAAATTTCATCTGCTCAACCTGACAGGAGTGGCCTCTTTATTAAGAGCTTCCTGCTATATCATTTTCGGCGTCAAGATAGCTTTGACAAGTGAGGACTACAAAATATGTTGTCAGTGTTTCAAAAAATTAATAGTTAAGTAATTACTTAACTAGAAAATTGAGAAAACACAAATTTTGATTATTGTGCATATCATAATGTTTCGAACTATGAAATTAGTTGATATTGATTTTTAATTATTTCAGAATAACTTCACAGAGATGATGTCCAGGTACAAACAACTTCTTACATATATAAAAAGTGCTGTAACGAGGAACCACTCTGAGAAGTCAATTAACTCTATATTAGATTATATATCAACTTCTAGAAATGTTAGTACAATTTGTTTTATTTTGATAATGTTTTTTTTGTTTTGATAATGTTTAAATTATAATTTACGCAATAAATCCAACACTATTTGTCCAGTCATCAAAAATGTTTGGGGCACCTAAGAGTTTTTTAATGGATAAGGTTTTTATCCTATCCATTTCACTATAACTCGCCTCTAGGCAGTACCAGGTTGTATTTTATTATTATCAAGTTTTATATTAAAATTGAACATGGATGAAGTCTTGGGCAGTTGCTAGATCCTTATAAATACATTTATATAATTAATTTTACAAAAGTTCTTGTTTACTGTGAGTTTTGTAATTTACTATATTATTTTCAACTAATATTCATTATTGCAGTCTGGACCACTTATATCCTATGGGATTGTGGTGGACTCTTAAATCATACCAATTCTTAAATTGTGTTATTTATTTTTTAACATTTACTGGGCAAATGTTAACCACTTAGTGGGTTCTTTAAAACAATCAGTCTAATTTTAACCATGAATTCTAGCAAAGGAACCTATTTGATTCAGTTAACTGCTAGGCTGATAAATTATGTGTTTGTTATTTACAATACTTTATCATATTTTTAGCATTAAAAACTATATGTATTTAATTTTAGATGGAATTACTGCAAGACTTCTATGAAACAACACTAGAAGCTCTAAAGGATGCCAAGAATGATAGGTTATGGTTTAAAACAAATACTAAATTAGGCAAGTTGTATTATGATAGAGGGGATTTTAATAAATTGGCTAAGATATTGAAACAATTACATCAGAGTTGCCAGGTAATATTTCAATTTATTGTAATGTTTATATAGAAAATGACAAATTAAGTATCTCATTCTAATATAGCTTTAGTATTTGTTTTCTATTTGTGTATATGCATAAAATAAGTGCTTACCCAAATTATAATAGAAATTATAAAAGAGACAAAAGTCCTGGTTTATTTACATAAACACTTGGAGGACCAGGGATGGCCCAGGCCGTTCGAGATATCTTAATAACTGAACTACTTTTTAATATATTCATATGACTGGGCCAAAAAAATCAACTATTATATTTTTTTAAGTATATACTACTTTTTAATATATTCATATGTGGATATGTTTTATTTTCTTAAAATACATGTACTTTTTATAATGGATTTCAAGGGACTAAGCATTTTTTTGGTATAAAGCATTTTCGATATAGGGAGGAAAGAGAATAAAGGGACAATAAATAATAAATGGTTTTGTGGTAAACCAACCAAATATAACTAATTTCTATGTTATATAAAGTTTTTTTTTTATAACAAACAATTTACAAAGAGTTAGCATTGTATTTCCTATGATAATTAAAAATATTAGATCTTTACCTATGAAATTGCCTTTTTGTATGAAAAAATTTAAACATGTATTTTTTATTTGGTCATTCACTTAAAAATTAGTATCCCGAAAAAATTCAATAGAGATTCTTGAAGGGAATTTAATTTCCTACAAAAAACGTCTCTTAACATTTTTAGCTACATTCACTCTTTTGAAAGTTATTCAAAGTGGATATGTTTTATTTTCTTAAAATACATGTATTTTTTATAATGGATTTCAAGGGACTAAGGGTTTTTTTTGCTATAAAGCGTTTTCGTTATAGAGAGGGAAGAGAATAAATAATAAATGGTTTTGTGGTAAACCAACCAAATATAACTAATTTTTATGTTATATAAAGTTTTTTGTTATGACAAACAACTTACAAAGAGTTAGCACTGTACTTCCTATGATAATTCAAAATATATAATTGCATTTGATTTGTTTACTTGTGAACCTATCTACAATTGTCTTCTGAGAGAGTCTAGAATAAATCAAAATTAGTAGGTTTGTACAACACGCAGTAATTTATTTGGTAATTTTTGATTAAAATTCTGAAATGTCTGAAATAAGTCTAGTAGTGATTAAAAAACTGATGGAGAAAAGTTATAGTTCCTCATTTTTATTATATTTTAGACAGACGAGGGCGAGGACGATTTGAAGAAAGGTACCCAATTGTTGGAAATCTATGCACTCGAAATACAAATGTATACAGCACAGAAAAATAATAAGAAATTAAAAGCATTGTATGAACAGTCTCTGCATATCAAGTCTGCAATACCGCATCCACTCATTATGGGAGTTATAAGAGGTATTTTCTTTAATAAGTAATAATAAAGTTAGTCTAGATCACTTTTCGTGTAATGTCATGCCAGTTTGAGACATATTCACAATTTCAGATGACAAAAAATCGGAGTTACTATTGTTTTAACCGTTTTTCTAGTAGATATTACACAACATTTTAGTCTGATTGCATAGTGACTACCTTACACTAGTTGTAACATCTGTCATAATGAGTTGCATCCAGAAGTCAACCAAGCAGGGAGATGGGGTAATCCACTGTCAGTAATACCATGCATATAGTGTTAAACCTGTCAGAGTGATGTTTATTGAAATTGTTGCATTCCGGTATCTATTAGAGAAGCGTGTAGGCCAGCATGACTGCGATGATTAGCGATGTATTACTAAACTGCCAGTGTTCGCCACTTTTTCCCGTTGTACATTACTTATTATTAAACACAGTGCAGTCACCAGCTATGATTATGGTAAAAAATAATAGCCAGAATATTAATACTATATTTAGCATCTAATACTTTAATATAATTACTTTTTTGGTTCCAGAATGCGGTGGCAAAATGCATCTACGCGAAGGGGAATTCGAGAAAGCCCACACTGATTTCTTTGAAGCTTTCAAAAATTACGACGAATCCGGCAGCCCGAGGAGGACAACCTGCTTGAAGTATCTTGTGTTAGCCAACATGTGAGTATGTAACACAATACAAATGTTAATAACATAGAAAAGTTCATATATGCAATTTACATGTGCTCAAAAAATGATAAATATCTATATAAAAAATAGACATGCACAATACATAATGGTTATGACGTCTAATCCTCAAGCGAACAGACTTACTAACACACATACAAACATACACATATACAATACTCAACCAACACAAGTGATAAGTAGTGCAATAAACAATGAGGAGATAGGAAATATAAAAAACACTATATAATATATTTTATCTCATTCTCTCTCATGTTAAGTTTGAGAGATATATATGTTTGTCTCTTTTTAATGTTGTCTCATTGAGTTTCGTATGTGTGAATATAGTTTTAAATAAAACAATACATATTCAGAATAATTTATTTTTGGAGACAGCTTTTCTTTATTATTTATCAATCCTTATTGTGCCTGAAATATTCACTATATATATATATACTAGCCTCTGCCCGCGACTTCGTCCGCGTGGAATAGTTACTTTGGGTTTGGTACAAGTGGAAAAAATACCCTGATTTTGCAACATTCTTCATTGCTGCTTCACTCCTATGGGTCTTAGCGTGATGATATATATAGCCTATAACCTTCCGATAAATGAGCTATATAATACTGAAAGAATTTTCCAAATCGGATCAGTAATTCCTGAGATTACACCCTACAACGTCACAAACTTTACCTCTTTATAATATTAGTATAGATAATATAGTTGAAAAATTATAAAAATATGACTAAGTCTGTCAATTTTATGGTTTGATACTACCATACATTAAAATTTTAACCAGATTTTTTGGTTAACTATCGATATTTCAGTTTGTAAAAGCAAAAATTTGAAAAAATAAATATACATTAGCCTGTAAATTTGTTATTATTGATGAGATTAAAAAAAAAAAATTAATAGTATATCAAAAGTACTACAAATGTGCGATTCCTTTTTAAAAAAATTTTTTATCACAGATTGCAGGACAAAAAAGCAATAAAAACCATGTTTCCCATGTTATTTATATGGAAAAATTTTAAGTTAGATGAAGAACCTCTTAGTATTGCAATTTTGAGCTCCACTTTTAATAGCAGCTTTGTTGGGAGAGAGAGAAAAAAATATCGTCGTTTTTGGCACACTACTATGTATATAATATATATATTTAAAATAAAAATGTCTTAAGTATACAATAAAAAAATCAAACAAAATCAAAATTGATATTTCATTATCAATTTAAAAAACCGCGTTACCGAGAGAAAGTTACATTTCATAATGGATTTGATCAGGCACAAGGGCAATATAAAATGTATGTGGATGTGTTCTTTGTTGAAAAGTAAACTGTGTAATTATATCCTGCCTACCAATATAAAACCTGTTGTCATCACCTAAATTGAAAGAAAGATAAAAGCATCAGACTTGGGTATTGTTATGGATTATATTTCATATATTACATCCTATTCTTAAAAGCAAACAATTTTTTAGATTTATATAAGAGGCAGGCGATGACATTATTAAAATGATATACATACTTCGCTTTGCGCCAGTCATTCCTACTTTACTGCATTCCGTCTTGGGGAGGAGTTGGTAAAATCATTTTACTACAATTCTACTGTAGATGTCTTTTTTAAACCCATATATAAACAATACTTAGTAAAATAGATTAATTGTATTTTGATGCAGGTTAATGAAATCCGGAATAAATCCTTTCGACTCTCAGGAAGCGAAACCGTATAAGAACGACCCAGAAATCCTCGCGATGACGAACCTAGTGATGGCTTACCAAAACAACGATATCAATGAGTTCGAATCGATTCTAAAACACAACAGGTATTTTAAATATATATCTGTACTTGACTGTAACATGTAATTAAGAAGAGATGATGGTTCATTTGTACCGTATTCAGGCACGGCGTTGATTGAGTGGGCCTAAAATCTATATTGTGAACGGGATCTTTCAGTAAAAATAATATTGTAATGTATATAGGGCTGTTTCTTATCTCGCCTGCCTACTTACATACCACAAGTTGCATAAAGTATTGAAAAACAGTATATGTTCACAAAGTAGAAACATTCTCTAATATGTATTGAACACAGATGCATTTTTATGTTGTATGAATATAATACCGATAGATAGATACTTTATTGTTCTTGAGACTGTAAAAATTAAGGTAAAGGACTTTTATATTACAATGTAATATTAGTAATAGTGTTATCATAATTACATGTTTTTAAATATCGATAAAAATTCCTGCTTATGTATTCAAAGGTAAAGTTTAATTCTTGACCATTTAAAATAATAATTTCCAGGAATAACATAATGGACGACCCATTCATAAGAGAGCACATAGAAGATTTACTCCGTAACATAAGGACACAGGTGCTAATCAAGCTGATTGGTCCCTATACGAGAATTCACATACCGTTCATCTCCAAAGAACTGAACATTGACGAGAAGGAGGTTGAGAATTTACTTGTCACCTGTATTTTGGATAAGTAAGTATTTTTACAATTACTTTATTTACATTCTGGAAAAGAAGAACTTTATTTTCGATTTACATCTAACGCCGCTGTTAAGCGTGTCGTAATTTTCAGATTTGATTTAAACGCCACCTCGGGCTCACTCTTCGTATTACATTGCTAGCTGTAAATGCTTAATATATCATAGCATGTTCTCACCAAATTTTTAGTAACATTTTGATTTTTAATTACCGAATGTTGAATGTCTTCTTTTTGTTAATTATAAGTATTAGCAATTACTTAATGTAAGATTTGTACATCTTGAATTGACGTCCACTTAGTACTTTAATTAGACGTTATACAGTAATAAGACTAATACAAAATGCAAAAATAATTATTATTATATGTATTTAAAATTGGTATTTATTTATACTTGTTTCGATGTTATACATATATATGATATATTATGTAGTTACACCTAAATATGTGTTCTGCACACCTATGTTCAGCAAAGTGGTCAAAAAAATTGGTAATCATATTATTTGTTGATATAAAATGTGATAAACTAGAAAACAGTTTTTACAAAAACAAAAACACGTTTTACTGCATACTTCTTAATTTTTTGGGCTTTTGACATTTAGCTTCGAAAAATTTCGAACTGACTACACATTATCGATCTGAAGAGCTTTTACAGCTTCACCGGATTAGACTTTCTAGATTACTTTGGCTTATTTTTATGTGTAATTTATTTCCAATATTTTCAAGTACTGTGAGAAATATTTCTCTAAGTACTAGAAAAAGTGCAAAATTTGAAAGTAATTTTAGTAAGGACGTTAAGTAAGTTTTTAAGTAGGGACGCGACACCCCCTATGTGTCTCAGTGTGTATGGTGGTATTTACGTTTCAGCACGATCAGCGGTCGCATCGACCAGGTGAACTCTGTGCTGGAGCTGCAGAGCAGCGCGCACGGCGCCGCCGCCTACTCCGCGCTCGACAAGTGGACCAGCAACCTCTCCTGCCTGCACCTCGCGCTCGCCAACAAGATGGCCTAGCGCCCGCACTCCCGCACCCGCACCCGCACCCGCACCGCACACACGCTCCTCGCCTACTACCTGCACATGTATCTCACGGGGACTCGCCTCAACCGCGCCTGAACCTCTCCAACCGTGGGGGGGTACTCGCTCGGATCGCATCTTATCTTGGCAACGGATTATGGGTAACTACTCAAATTATAAATCTGGAGGACCGATCTAGGCGACTAATGATGGGTAATTACTCAAATTAAAACTTTGAGGGGAATTATCGTGGTGACTAGTGATGGGTAAATGCTCAAATTAATAACCTGGGGGAATGATCTTGGCTACTAATGATGGGTAATTGACCAAATTAAAACTCTGATGCGAATTATCTTGGCGACTAGTGATGGGTAACTACCCATATTAAAGCTCAATTGTTGTCCATTCTATTCCACCTACTTGTCGGTTTAGCCAAGTGAAAGTTCGGTCTTTTTTTAATTGAAACGTAGAAAATGAGTATTCACGTGACTAAATGTCAGTGGAATAAAATGTACGGTAATTGGTGTTTAATCCAGATGATGGCGTGAGATTAGGTTATCCATCATTATTAGTGGTAGTTTGATACAACCATTGCTTCTTATGATATATATGGTGCGATCCAAAAACAAGTTCATTGCACAGATAGCACTGATTTAAACAATCGAGTCATTGCTATCATAGTGTGTTGTGAATTAGAAATGCAAAAAGTACAATCACATTGTACACAGTACAATGATTGTTCTTAATGTGGGCGTTCTTTGGGTCTTTTGTACATTTGTGAAATCCCTCACGATGCAAGTTTTCATCCACAGTGTACGAGCTGTTGTTTGGTAATAATAAATAAATAAAGTCCCATAAGAATTTGTCGCAATCACACTACTACTTAACGAGTCTTTGCTTTAGTATTACAAGACGATTCCAACGTATTACGTCGCCTTAAAAAATATGGTTGTTTATAATAAGCTAAACTACCTCTTGACTGCATACATGCTGAATGCTTAAATATAATTTAAGAGTCACTCCTTAAAATTAAGGAATTATTCAAATAGATGACTTGAATTAATATATTGGCTTTATTTATGATTGTTTGGACACTTACCAGTTTTTATAGAAATATTTCTCACAGTACTCAACAATACTGGTAATAAATTACTCATAAAAAGAATCCAAAGTTACCCAGAATGTCAATCCCTATGAAGAACTTCAGGTCGGAAACATGTAGCCAGTATTCGAAATTTTCCAAAAGTAAATGTCAAAGGCCCAAAAAAAAGTTCGAAGTTTAAGGAGCTTAGAATAAGGCGCGTTTTTGTTTTTTGTGAACAAACAAGGGGTATTTAAAAGTGCTTTATGTTCGACAAATTGTCATAGATTGATCTCGACTAGTGTCGCCGATCGGTTTACGTTTACACTTGATATTGATAAACCGAGAAAACTTGAGATATATCTCTAAGAAAAAATTTATTGGTGCATTATCGTGTACACGATAAGTACCAATAAAAGTTTGTGGAAATTTTCGATTTGTTCTTCAAATTATATATCATGCGCGGGGACAACTCTACTGATGTGCGAATGATTACAAATGAGAAAGCAGAATGGAGTGTAAACTACGGTTGTAACTTATTTCTCTCAGTGCTTTTTGTCACTTAAATATATTATTCTAGTAAATATTGGTTTCATTTTTATTCCTTTCTGTGTGGTAATACAGTTGATAAGCCTAATGGTGGTAGAGCCTAGAAACTATTACTGGTTTCAGCATGAATGGGTCGGCTCGCATGGGGTAGTAGAAAACCCCCTCATAGAAAACCATGTGAAGTAACAGAGCTTACATTGTTGCGTATCGTTCGGTCAGTGAGAGCGCCGGAGACGCACCTCCCCTCCCCCCAAAGGGTGGCAACGCACTTGCGACTCCTCTGGTGTTGTTAGTGTCTATGGACGGTGGTGATCACTTAACATCAGGTGACCCTGTTCGTTTGCCACAAGCAAAATATACTAAATTACTACTAAAATCATTACAAATATTATTAGAATATTTTCAAATTATTAACAAATGATATATATCGGGGCGAAGATAAAATGGAGGATAAAATCCATGTAGGAAAATGACGTCATTTACTTAAGGATTACTCGATCAATGCACCAAGAACAATCAAATAAAGCGGTAGCTGATACAGAAATGCAATGCCGAAGGTAGTTACGAATTATCCGTAGAATGTGACTAGCTCACAGAATAATATTACTGCTAGCGGAGTAGTGGACTAGCTGAACTGTCTGAGCGATGATGCCCAGTATCTATTCGTTGATCGCCTTTTAAGATATAAAGCGAAATAGCGTCTCACACCTGGGTAAGTAGTGTAGAGATGCATGAACAGCTGATAACTTTAGTCAATGGCGTTTGAGGTCATTAGTAACTCCACTGATATAGTCAATAGCACAGAAACAGGTCAATAGTAGCTCCCTGATATATAATAACGTATATATATATATTTGTTTATTATATATGTAGTGTTCGTGAGTGAATACATATAGGTTTTATGATTGTCACATAGTTTTGTAACTATTATGATCCATGAAAACATTAGAAAATGGGAAAAAGTATAAATAGCTTAAATAAAACACACCGAATATATAGTATACATTTATTACAAGTGTAGTATAACTACGATAAAATTGGACGGATTCGTATCACAGGTTAATTATATACATCCCATTAGTATTGCATACATATTCAATAACATCTAAGACGCAAGTAAATTTTAATACATGTCAACATAATATGTGTAAAAATGGAAAAAATCGTAAATTATTAATAATTCGGAAACGTAAGTACACATTAAATGGCACTAGTTTTTTAAAATTAAACACTAGATTTAACGAAACTTATAATTGATATGTGAATTGAAGTTTTTTTTTTCTTTTTTAATATGTTAGTGAAATTCATAGCCTTTGTATCGCGGCAGTGTAGTGTTTATAACATAGTATATTTACAGTTGTTCAATACACATAAAATATAATCATTAATTAATAAAATACATTTAACTTGAGCTTACATAGTCATTGTGATATATATTCGAGAGAACCTACAGTTATACTCCCTAAAACGACCAAATTTTCAAAACTTTTAAAATACCAACTTATTCAGACGCGTAAAGATGTATAAGAACAGTAAAATACCGTTCATTTATCGTATTGAAAATGGAGTTCCACAGATAGTACATAATTAGTGTCATTTGATATTAGGTATCGATAAGTTTTCAAAACATTTCAATAAATAAATATTATAGTGGACGTTAGTTTGCACTTCCATTATAATATTTAAGGTTGGATTTTCGCAAAATAATGCCTTCTTCAATCGATATCTCGATATACACATTGTATATACTTTTCTATATTACTATTACATAATAAAACAGATATGAATAACATACATCACCCCATAAGACATATTTTGCCTTATATTCTATTAAATTTTATATTCTGGCAATCCTACCTTTATATTTATTTATTGAGTAAATACGTAATAAACCGTTAAACCCAGACACTGATAGTCGTTCGAAAATAATCGAATAAGATATAGACGTTTTTCTTTTCAACAAGTAAATTCTGAATTAGTAACATTATTGTAATTAAATACAGTGTTTTATATATTAGAAATAAGTTGTCACGAGTTATGAGCACAATTTTTGTTTGGAGTCGATATCTTTTTTTATAGCTTTCAGATAAAATCAAACATTAAAATTCCTTTTACATAGTAAAAAAATAACAGCTCAATACAAATCAATCAACAGAGAAGAAGAGTGCATTAAAATTTTGTCTTTTTATATATGTGGCGACTGCAAATTCAGTTTTGTTAGCCACCAATATTGGTGCCTGAATACAGATAGTTTTATAAATGTACTGTATCATATACAATTTTATATTGGGAATATGAACTTTATAACCGTATTTTAGTCTCCATTTTCTATATTATTATTTTTTTTTCGAACTGACTACGTTATTATCCTTTTTAGAGGCCTCTACAGCTTCACCGGACTACTCTATATTAATATTTCGTGTACAGTATTCGTTTATTAGTAACACCAATTAACGGGAAATGCAGTAGAAATAATTATATGCTTGATTATACTTGAAAACGAGAAAACATACCAAACCCCCACAGGAGTCGTTTATTTGGCAGTACAAAGGGGGTTCTACGTCTGGTCTTTATCAGTGGTGTTATCAATTGTTCATTTTGCCTCGTTTTCTAATATCATTTTATATGGGGAGTGTCAGTTGGCTGGTTTTTCGTTTAACCAAGGCCTGAAGACAGGCAGGGTGGTGGGATAATGTGTTCCAGCGGGCGGTTCCTCGTGTTCTTCACGGAATGGGTAAGTGCCCACGAGAATCGGCAGCTGTAGTTTTACTTCTTTTTCCAAGCTCTTCGGTTCTATTATGAACTGGAAATATTAATTGTTTTATGCTAGGAAACAATATAAATGTAAAAATGGTTAGCAAAAAAAATTAATAAAAAATTTAGTCAAAGTGAAATATTATCTATATTTTTTTTCTTTTATTTATGTCATAAGTGGCAAACGAACAGGTGGGTCACCTGCTGTTAAGTGAACACCACCGTCCATGGACACTAACAACACCAGAGGAGTCGCAAGTGCGTTGCCAACTTTTGGAGGGAAGGGTTAGGGGAGGGAAAGGGAGAGGAGAGAAGAGAGAGGAGGGGAGGTGGGTCTCCGGCGCTCTCACTGATCGAACGAAACGCAACAATGCAAGCACTGTTACTTCACGTCGGTTTTCTATGAGAGGGTGGTACTACCCCGGGCGAGCCGACCCATTCATACTGAAACCAATAATAGTTTCAGCGTGGCTCTACCACCATTAAAGAATATGAGAGACCATATGAGAAAGTCTTATTTGCAACAGCTTCTTTCCGTCTCGGATATAAATAAAATCAGACCAAGTAATTTTCCGTTTTTTTTAATTATCAGTAAACAGTACGAAAGTTCAAAGACACCGGTCCGGAAAACAATCCAGTCATCGAGAAGAACCGGCATCTCGACAAACTCGGATCTGGTTTATCTCTTCGTGATATATTTTCACGAGACATAAATTTTTTACATTCATTTTTAGTGGATGCACAGAGGGGCTTCGTTTCCAGGCGACACAATCGTTCACATATTGTTCCCCCTTATTTCCCTTTCCCCTTCCCCCTCATTAAAACCCTCTTAACATGGCGCTTGAACACACAATCCGGTAAATCGGTATTATGCTTTGGAATTTCTAAAACCTAACACTATAATCTAAAGAGCTGTTATTGGTCATAGTGAGCCTGAAACATGGAATGACCATCGAATTTCGACTTACCGAGGTACTAGTGTAACCCGGAATTAGTCGATGGGAGATGAATATACTTACGAAAACGTCGTACTGCACGGATATGAGATGGCAGCCGCGCAGGTTGGTGGGCGGCAGCGGCGGCACGTACAGCAACTCGTGGCGCCACACGTCGCTCTCGCCCGGACGTATCTTCCCGTGCGCGAGCGTCGACAACTCCCGCACCTCCTTCGCCGCCACTTTACCGTGTGCCGAGTATTGAATCGTCTAATAAATTAATTAAAACTCATTCCTTTCATTCTCTTTTTGATCATTTTAACCCCTGGACTGTTCAAAACCATGAACCTTTAAGCTCCATACATACTAATGTAGACCTCACGAGGCAGAGGTCAATAGACTATTGGCAGCTTAAAAAAATATCTGATTTATTACAAACCCTTGAAAAACAAATTATTTATTGTAAAATTTTATTTTTTATGCAAAATGTATTTTTTAATTTATACGAACTTTTTATTACTAAACCATGAAATTTACCATTTTAAATTAGTATCATATTTTTAGCATTAAAAAATATACGTATTTAATTTTAGATGGAATTACTGCAAGACTTCTATGAAACAACACTAGAAGCTCTAAAGGATGCCAAGAATGATAGGTTATGGTTTAAAACAAATACTAAATTAGGCAAGTTGTATTATGATAGAGGGGATTTTAATAAATTGGCTAAGATATTGAAACAATTACATCAGAGTTGCCAGGTAATATTTCAATTTATTGTAATGTTTATATAGAAAATGACAAATTAAGTATCTCATTCTAATATAGCTTTAGTATTTGTTTTCTATTTGTGTATATGCATAAAATAAGTGCTTACCCAAATTATAATAGAAATTATAAAAGAGACAAAAGTCCTGGTTTATTTACATAAACACTTGGAGGACCAGGGATGGCCCAGGCCGTTTGAGATATCTTAATAACTGAACTACTTTATAATATATTCATTAGACTGGGCCAAAAAAATCAACTATTATATTTTTTTAAGTATATCGAAAATATTATTTGGGATGACAAAAAAACAATGATGTGAAAATTTGAGCCCTTAATATTTATATTAAGAGGTCTATCATAGCAACTTTTGAATTTTTTTCCGAAGCGGGTTTCTTGTCTCATAACTCCTAAACCGTCGAGGTAAATAAAATTGACTAAGAGACATTTTTTTTGTCAGATGAACTGTTTTCTCATAACCACGCCTTGAAAATTGGTATGATTTCAGAATTTGATTTTTAACTTTAGGATTTTGTCATTCACTTAAAAATTAGTATCCCGAAAAAATTCAATAGAGATTCTTGAAGGGAATTTAATTTCCTACAAAAAACGTCTCTTAACATTTTTAGCTACATTCACTCTTTTGAAAGTTATTCAAAGTGGATATGTTTTATTTTCTTAAAATACATGTATTTTTTATAATGGATTTCAAGGGACTAAGGGTTTTTTTTGCTATAAAGCGTTTTCGTTATAGAGAGGGAAGAGAATAAATAATAAATGGTTTTGTGGTAAACCAACCAAATATAACTAATTTTTATGTTATATAAAGTTTTTTGTTATGACAAACAACTTACAAAGAGTTAGCACTGTACTTCCTATGATAATTCAAAATATATAATTGCATTTGATTTGTTTACTTGTGAACCTATCTGCAATTGTCTTCTGAGAGAGGCTAGAATAAATCAATTTTAGTAGGTTTGTATAACAGATATTAATTTATTTGGTTATTTCTGATTAAATATTTGTAATGGTAAGGGTGTCCATGTCTGAAATAAGTCTAGAAGTCATTAGTTCAGAGGCTTGTCTTCTTAAAAAACTGATTGAGAAAATTTATAGTCCCTCTTGTTTATTTTATTTCAGACAGACGAGGGCGAGGATGATTTGAAGAAAGGTACCCAATTGTTGGAAATCTATGCACTAGAAATACAAATGTATACAGCACAGAAAAATAATAAGAAATTAAAAGCATTGTATGAACAATCTCTGCATATCAAGTCAGCAATACCGCATCCACTCATTATGGGAGTTATAAGAGGTATTTTCTTTGATAAGTAAAAATAAATTTACTCTAGATTACTTTTTGTTTAATGTCATGCCTGTTTGAGACATATTCACAATTTCAGATGACAAAAAATCGGAGTTACTATTGTTTTAACCGTTTTTCTAGTAGATATTACACAACATTTTAGTCTGATTGCATAGTGACTACCTTACACTAGTTGTAACATCTGTCATAATGAGTTGCATCCAGAAGTCAACCAAGCAGGGAGATGGGGTAATCCACTGTCAGTAATACCATGCATATAGTGTTAAACCTGTCAGAGTGATGTTTATTTAAATTGTTGCATTCCGGGATCTATAGAGAAGCGTGTAGGCCAGCATGACTGCGATGATTAGTAATGTATTACTAAACTGCCAGTTTTCGCCACTTTTTCCCGTTGTACTTTACTTATTTTTAAACACAGTGCAGTCACCAGCTATGATTATGGTAAAAAAAAGAAAAGGTTTTGATAGTCTTACAGAGAAATATTTTAAATTACCTTAATAACCATCTGATGGCTCACTGTCAGGTACAGTATATAAGCTTTAGTGAGCTCTAAAATAAGGTACCAGTCTCTTATCAATAGCCAGAACATGAATACTATGAGATAAAGTTGCAACAATCTCGTATAGCCAGAATATGAATACTATATTTAGCATCCAATACTTTAATATAATTACTTTTTTGGTCCCAGAATGCGGTGGCAAAATGCATCTACGCGAAGGGGAATTCGAGAAAGCCCACACTGATTTCTTTGAAGCTTTCAAAAATTACGACGAATCCGGCAGCCCGAGGAGGACAACCTGCTTGAAGTATCTTGTGTTAGCCAACATGTGAGTATGTAACACAATACAAATGTTAATAACATAGAAAAGTTCATATATGCAATTTACATGTGCTCAAAAAATGATAAATATTCATATAAAAAATAGACATGCACAATACATAATGGTTATGACGCCTATTCCCGAGGCTTCATCACAAGCGCACAGAAAGACTTACTAACACACGTACAAACATACACATATACAATACTCAACCAGAGCAAGTGATAAGTAGTGCAATAAACAATGAGGAGACAGTAAATATAAAAAACACTGTATAATATATTTTATCTCATTCTCTCTCGTGTTAATTTTGAGAGATATATATGTTTGTCTCTTTTTAATGTTGTCTCATTGAGTTTCAAATTGGGCTAAAGAAGTTTTCACTTCAATACTTATTCATTGTAATTTCATATGTGTGAATGTAGTTTTAGATAAAACAATACATATAGGGAAAGGTTAATTTTTGGAGACAGTTTTTATTATTTTTATTATTTATCAATCCTTATTGTGCCTGCAATATTCACTATATGTATATAATATTGTTGAAATATTATAAAAATATGACTAAGTCTGTCAATTTTATGATTTGATTCTACCAAACATCTTACTCACCTAATTTTGTTGCGAGTTTTATGTGTTAATAAATTAGTACCTAATTTTTTGTTTAATTATCGATATTTCTATTCGTAAAAGCAAAAATTAAAAAAAATAAATATACATGAGCCTGTAACTTTGTTGTTATTGATGAAATGAATTGTTTTTATATAATTTGAAAAATACTTCAAATATGCCATTTCAAATTTTTGTCTAACTCTTACAATGGTCTTTAGCTAAAAAATGCAAAAACAAGGAAATTTGAATTTCAAAGCTGTATTAAATATTGAATATAGAAACTCGACCCAAGAGAAATTTTGAATCAAATTTAATAATAAAAAAGATCCATTCAAGCTTTTTAATTTTTTTTTTATCTCAGATTGCAGGACAAAATAATAATAAAAACCATGTTTCCCATGTTATTTGTATAGAAATTTTTTAAGTGATTTATTACAAACCCTTGAAAAATAAATTATTTATTGTAAAATGTATTTTTAAATTGTTTCATTTATACGAACTTTTTATTCTAAATCATCAAATTTACGATAACGTAAAATTAAAAAAAAAACATGATCCGCCATTTTGAGATTTGGGTCGTAATAAAACCCAGGAGTTTATAGCAAAATTTGTTTATATCTATCGTAAATCATAAAATTGATAGAATACGCGGCGTATTTAAACTTTAGGTTTATTCCTGTATCGAGTTTCGTACAGATAAAAAGTTTTTCGATAACGAACATACTTATATAATGAATAAATAACCGACGAAGCCGCGAGCACAGCTAGTAATAGTATAAATTCAACAGTTTGCTATAAAATCTGTCTTTAGTCCTTTTATGGAAGCAGCATCAATTAATTACAGATGAGTGTTTCAGCCAAAGAAAAGAATTTATGATTCATAGGTATTGTAAGTTAAACATTTTCTAAGGTATAGAAAAGATTTAGCCTAGTTTAAATACATGTTACCTCGGTGAGGGCAGCTCTGGTGGCTTTGATTGTAGTCCCGGAGTCGTTGTGTAAGCGTGCGGAGAGCGCAACACTCTCACCGGGCACGTACGCACCACGGTCAAGTGCGACGCGACACGACACAGCGCCTCCGCCCACACATCCCACGCCTATGCGGTGCTCCACGCTGCACTCGAACTCTTGCTGCACCATTATCATAACCAAGACACTGCTTTATATCCACGATAACGCGCAAAACATACAATCAGTCCTACTTTACTGCATTCCGTCTTGGGGAGGAGTTGGTAAAATCATTTTACTACAATTCTACTGTAGATGTCTTTTTTAAACCCATATATAAACAATACTTAGTAAAATAGATTAATTGTATTTTGATGCAGGTTAATGAAATCCGGAATAAATCCTTTCGACTCTCAGGAAGCGAAACCGTATAAGAATGACCCAGAAATCCTCGCGATGACGAACCTAGTGATGGCTTACCAAAACAACGATATCAATGAGTTCGAATCGATTCTAAAACACAACAGGTATTTTAAATATATATCTGTACTTGACTGTAACATGTAATTAAGAAGAGATGATGGTTCATTTGTACCGTATTCAGGCACGGCGTTGATTGAGTGGGCCTAAAATCTATATTGTGAACGGGATCTTTCAGTAAAAATAATATTGTAATGTATATAGGGCTGTTTCTTATCTCGCCTGCCTACTTACATACCACAAGTTGCATAAAGTATTGAAAAACAGTATATGTTCACAAAGTAGAAACATTCTCTAATATGTATTGAACACAGATGCATTTTTATGTTGTATGAATATAATACCGATAGATAGATACTTTATTGTTCTTGAGACTGTAAAAATTAAGGTAAAGGACTTTTATATTACAATGTAATATTAGTAATAGTGTTATCATAATTACATGTTTTTAAATATCGATAAAAATTCCTGCTTATGTATTCAAAGGTAAAGTTTAATTCTTGACCATTTAAAATAATAATTTCCAGGAATAACATAATGGACGACCCATTCATAAGAGAGCACATAGAAGATTTACTCCGTAACATAAGGACACAGGTGCTAATCAAGCTGATTGGTCCCTATACGAGAATTCACATACCGTTCATCTCCAAAGAACTGAACATTGACGAGAAGGAGGTTGAGAATTTACTTGTCACCTGTATTTTGGATAAGTAAGTATTTTTACAATTACTTTATTTACATTCTGGAAAAGAAGAACTTTATTTTCGATTTACATCTAACGCCGCTGTTAAGCGTGTCGTAATTTTCAGATTTGATTTAAACGCCACCTCGGGCTCACTCTTCGTATTACATTGCTAGCTGTAAATGCTTAATATATCATAGCATGTTCTCACCAAATTTTTAGTAACATTTTGATTTTTAATTACCGAATGTTGAATGTCTTCTTTTTGTTAATTATAAGTATTAGCAATTACTTAATGTAAGATTTGTACATCTTGAATTGACGTCCACTTAGTACTTTAATTAGACGTTATACAGTAATAAGACTAATACAAAATGCAAAAATAATTATTATTATATGTATTTAAAATTGGTATTTATTTATACTTGTTTCGATGTTATACATATATATGATATATTATGTAGTTACACCTAAATATGTGTTCTGCACACCTATGTTCAGCAAAGTGGTCAAAAAAATTGGTAATCATATTATTTGTTGATATAAAATGTGATAAACTAGAAAACAGTTTTTACAAAAACAAAAACACGTTTTACTGCATACTTCTTAATTTTTTGGGCTTTTGACATTTAGCTTCGAAAAATTTCGAACTGACTACACATTATCGATCTGAAGAGCTTTTACAGCTTCACCGGATTAGACTTTCTAGATTACTTTGGCTTATTTTTATGTGTAATTTATTTCCAATATTTTCAAGTACTGTGAGAAATATTTCTCTAAGTACTAGAAAAAGTGCAAAATTTGAAAGTAATTTTAGTAAGGACGTTAAGTAAGTTTTTAAGTAGGGACGCGACACCCCCTATGTGTCTCAGTGTGTATGGTGGTATTTACGTTTCAGCACGATCAGCGGTCGCATCGACCAGGTGAACTCTGTGCTGGAGCTGCAGAGCAGCGCGCACGGCGCCGCCGCCTACTCCGCGCTCGACAAGTGGACCAGCAACCTCTCCTGCCTGCACCTCGCGCTCGCCAACAAGATGGCCTAGCGCCCGCACTCCCGCACCCGCACCCGCACCCGCACCGCACACACGCTCCTCGCCTACTACCTGCACGTGTATCTCACGGGGACTCGCCTCAACCGCGCCTGAACCTCTCCAACATCTTATCGTGGTATCGCTCGGATCGCATCTTATCTTGGCAACGGATTATGGGTAACTACTCAAATTATAAATCTGGAGGACCGATCTAGGCGACTAATGATGGGTAATTACTCAAATTAAAACTTTGAGGGGAATTATCGTGGTGACTAGTGATGGGTAAATGCTCAAATTAATAACCTGGGGGAATGATCTTGGCTACTAATGATGGGTAATTGACCAAATTAAAACTCTGATGCGAATTATCTTGGCGACTAGTGATGGGTAACTACCCATATTAAAGCTCAATTGTTGTCCATTCTATTCCACCTACTTGTCGGTTTGATGCGAATTATCTTGGCGACTAGTGATGGGTAACTACCCATATTAAAGCTCAATTGTTGTCCATTCTATTCCACCTACTTGTCGGTTTCACTAACCTATAAAGAATATAAGAGACTGTGTCAAAATATGTACTCATCAGAACAATAGAATAGTATTAATAATGAGATAGTGACCTAATGAACATTGTGTATAATTTAAAACAATGGTGAGATCTTTGTATACTTACGCCACTGAAGAGCAGAATGATTGCATAATTAAAATAAAGAAACACTATTTAACAAACTATATTTAAATTGTATTCAGTAACGTTTGTAATAAAAATAACCACAATTTGTATCATTTTAGATGTATAGTTTTATATTTATTTATTAGCTGCATCTTTGTATTATTCAGTATCATCTTGAAATAGTGTATTTTGGGTGTAAAATTTCATTAGTACAACCCTCAAGTTAAGTGAATAAGCTATAATAAATAGCTTAACATGACTATACCAATGCAAGTCACTTACAATTACAGTAAAGTAAAGAGACACCAACGTGAAGTAACAGTGCTTGCTTTGTTGCGTTTCGTTTGGTCAGCGAGAGCGCCGGATAACCCATCTCCCCTCTCCCTCCTCACCCCCAAACAAAGGGTGTAAAAGCACTTGCGACTCTTCTGATGTTGCAAGTGTCTATGGACGGTGGTGATCACTTAACTTAAGGTGACCCACCTGTTCGTTTGCCTCCTATGATATAAAAAAAAAATTGTAATTATGATTATTTGGCTACAAAAAGTTCACATGTTTTGATTCTGTTTTTGAACCTATGGCATAGTTTAAAAAATATATAAAGTAAGGGTACTTTCGTATTAAATTCAATACGCTTGCAGACCGCTACCGCGATCGGCTAGTGTTATCTTTTTACGCAAGTCTAACTTAACCGAATGAAGACAAAAGAAATTGAGAAAAATAAATCGATTAGGTTAGGTTTTTGTATGTTAACTTGATGATTTTTAAGTTAAAAAAAACAGTTTTGTCTCGGTGTTGGTTAGGTTAGAATTATGAAAAAAGACAACGCTAGCTGGCCGCGGCAGCAGTCGGTGAGCTTCGGTGGATTCAATACGAAAGTAGTAAAGTAAACACTTACAGATAGCACTGGGGGCTCCAAATTAAGATCGATCGGGTTCATCACAATGAATACTTGTTGATTTTTGTGAGTGAGGCCATTGGGTTCTCTCAGTGCTGCCTTGCAATAATACTGGACCCAGCCGTGTGTGCCGAGAAATGTAGACGGCAAACCCATTGGCAGGCCAAGCTTAAATGGAAAGCTGTGTATGCCCGGTGATAAAACTGTAGTACCATTACCTGCAGTGAATTATTTTCTATAGCTAGTAGATTCTATTGATTTTTTTTTCTATTTTAACATATAATATAATTATTTTCTATAGATATATTTCGGTAGGTGGTAGAGCCACGCTGAAGCTGTTACTGGTTTCAGCATGAATGGGTCGGCTCGCCCGGGGTACTACCACCCTCTTATATAATATTGACGTGAATTAAGTGCTTGAATTGTTGTTTCATTTAGTCAGTGAGTGCGCCGAAGGCTCTCCTCCCTCCTCCTACTTCCCTTTCGCTCCCCACTCTCCCAAACGCAGGCTAGCAACGCACTTGCGACTCCCCTGGGGTTACTAGTGTCTATGGACAGCGGTGATCTCTTACCATCAGGTGACCCGCCTGTTCTTTTGCCAACAATAATATAAAAAACAAATTAATGTAAAAGTATATTGTACTGCCAGCAGTTTGTTATATTAATAATTTTGTTACGCAAAAATATATAGATTGTGGAAAGGCAAATTGACTAATTTGTAAAGACTTTCAATGGCTTGTTAGACAATTAGCCTTTCTCAAACGAATATGATTGTGTTAAATCAAAAATGTACCTTACCTTACCTTGAACTATATTTGTGCAGCCAGAAAAAGAAAAACTAACAGGGATTATGAACAGATGTTAAATAAACATTGAATGTAAACTTTAATGCCTGAATGACAAATCACAGGTAAATATAAAAGTAGACATTGGTATATCTATGACTGATAAAGTCAAATACCATTTGTCTGATTATCATGTACATTGGCACCCATAAGTTTTATTTCAAGAAGATTTCTATGCTATTTTAAAATAACTCACCACTAGTTGGTGCTACATCAACTTCTGTATTGATCAAGCAATTGGTATGAGCATCTACTCATACATACCTAAACATGAATTATTAAACAATATCCATTTTGCTAAAGCTTAACTGTTTATTGCAACAAACAGTGGTGAAATTTGAATTCCAAATCACAAATACAGCAGCAGCAGTAACACCAGTTATAGCATTTGATTGAAAAAAGTGTTACTTTGTGGAAATCCATCATTCAATATTATAGTTGATGTTACTTTGCACTTCCTCCTGGAATGGCGGACTTCCAGGCGGAAGTGCAAAGTATAGCAGAATAAACATGATGATTTCTATTGAAGTTAAATTACATAATTGTAACTTAAAATAATTTCAATCTTTGTCAACCTTCTTCCGAGATGTATTCTTTGAAAATTAGTCTTAATACTACAAATTATATTATTCATACACATAATATGTAACTGTGAAAACCGTTACAAGTGTAATAATTGCCTCACAGTTTGAAAGTAAAAGTATACTTTAAATTATAAATTAAAACTGTAATGAAAGTGAAATTTTCATTATAATTTCTAATATCTAGGCAATAGTTTGTGTAATTGTATGCAAATTAATAAATATATTTTACATATTATACTAACCTGGTTCACCTAGTAATCTCATTCTAAAGTCAATATAATTTTCTTTATCAAAGAGTCTCTCATGTCTTCCGGAACCAACTCTAACCACTCCCTCTCCTACCACATGAAAATGTAATCCTGTAATATAATACAAATATAATTTTGGTATTGATGAATTATAAACCACCCTGGTAATAGCTAGTATATCTTGGTAAACTTCAATCATTGTTCACAGTCAACTATTCTTAGTTAGTAATTCAGAGTAGGCATTGTGATATAGGCATAAGGATGTTAGTATATTCGTAATTCTTGTAGTTTGACAAGCAATTCTTCCAATAACATTTTATGAAGCGATTTTTTTTTAATTCTGTGTGATATAACTGTAAGTATTTTTATTTAGAATGCACACATTTTATTGCTGTAAATACGATATTAATAATTAAATGATCTCACCAAGTACAGGAGTGTCATCTTGTAGTTCCATTAAAACCTTTCCCGATAAAAATTGTCCCGGGAAGTATAATAGTGATGTATTGTCAAATACTATAAGAAACTTGAGTAGTTTCCGCGGCATCTTCTCTATTTTTTACAGCAGTAACTTTGTACGGGTAACTGGTTTGGACAATGAATAATGAATGAGAGAAAATATAAAAAAAAACAACAATACTAAACTGCAGTTAACTAGAATGATTTGTTATTTATACAAGTTGAATTATGTAATTTAGTTCCGCTATATCATATTCCTTCCTTATATTTCAAATCACTTTACTTATACAATAAAATAGGTATATTTTTACGTAAAATATTTTATCTTTGTCAAAGTCTAACTAATTAGTACATGGAAAACCTTACAAGCAGAGAGTGACGCCTACGAATTACGATCCTAGTATCCTTATATATTCACACATACCGTAGGCTCTCCTAACAAAGTTGAGAAATATGTTAACGAAGGCCATCAACAAGTCCGCCGCACTTACCTTGAACTTCCTAAACAAGAAATGAAAAAAATGCAAAACACAGTTGAGCGGTAGGATAGAACACAGCTTTAAATAATATGATTTACAATTTTATGAAAACTTCTATCAACACATAAAAAAACTTACACTTACAAAATCATACATTGAATAGGTAGGTAGTATAGTTACCTACTATTATACACATAGTTTTGATAACTTGACAAACACAGTATATAACACTTCTTGCCGAGTTTGACAAGTGTCAACCACCAACATACAACATAGATCTGTGGTTTGTTGATGATTTTGACGGACAAGGAAATCATTTTTTCTTGTGATTCTTTCGTATTGATCACTTACCAAATCGGTGTTTCCTACCCTTAGATTTACTACTCTATCCGTTTTTACATAGAAATGGACATTGTGGTTCATTTTTTATTAAACAAAATATCTATGTCGTACTTCTTCAAATGTTTTTAACCAATGATTATTGATTAGCATTTGTACATTTTCATAACGATAGCTAATTGTTTATTACACATAATACAGTAATATTACTTCAAAAATATTTTCGGATAACTTGGAAGATGAATAAAGTAGTAGGCATTTGATACTGAAAAGACCTGTATCAAATATATAATTACTTTAATGAATAAAAAAAAAACAAAATTGACAGTTGACAAAAAGCGGCCGATGTATAGTTTGTAAATTTGTTTATATTAGAAGTCAATTAATTAAGCTTAGCAAGGTTATTACTAGTAATTTTACAGTTTTAGTTTTATATCCTCAAAATGCCGAGTGAAATGATAACACTACAACTTGGCCAATGCGGTAACCAGAGTAAGTTTTTTACCATGCCAATATTCGGTTATTTTGAAATTGCATTGTTTTGATATACGTTCTTCTTTCTTATAGTCGGCTTCGAATTTTGGAAACAGTTATGTATAGAGCATGGGATATCTCCTGAGGGTATCCTGGAAGAGTTTGCTTCTGCCGGCTCAGATCGTAAAGATGTATTCTTCTATCAAGCTGATGATGACCACTACATACCAAGAGCAGTGTTGCTCGATTTAGAACTAATACTATAAAGAAGTAAAGTTTGTGAGGGTGTAGAGGGTAGCCTGAGGAACTACTGGACCGATTTGAAAATTTCTTTCAGTGTTATATAGCTAATTTATCGAGAAAGCTAAGATCAATAGGAGCGAAGCACCAATGAAGAATACTTCAAAATCGTTTTTTCCTCTTGAGAGTTTCCGCTGCGTGTTAGCGTTAGCACAAAGTAACTATTCCACGCGGACGAAGTCGCGGGCAGAGGCTAGTACGTAATAGCTAGAGATGGGCGAATATTCGAATTGTTCGACAGCGATACGAACCGAATAATTCAATTCGATCGATTTTAATTATTCAGATAATTTTAAGTAATTAGATATTTATCAAATACTAAATAATTATGTATATACAAAATTAGGTCAATAGATCCGTCTGTCACTCAAAGGATTTTTTATGAAACTACTTTAAAAATTTATAATAAACAAGAAAGTTCACTGTTTATCTTATAAAATTATTTAATTTAAGTTTTTATGCAAATAATTATTGGGGAAATGTTGTATATTTTCTTATAACTATTAGATTAATTATTCTTCCTTATTTTAAAAATATTCAAATAGTTCGAATATACAATTCGAATCGAACATCACTATTTGATTAGATTCAAGCATTATTCGCATACACTACCTAGTACCTAATAATAACAACATACTAAACGCGAAGAGTGTAATGCACTAAGCGGATGGGAGCCTTCTCACGTCACGTCAGATAGACAATAGTTCGACAACGATCATAACGTCGCCATAGGCATTCACAAAGACAACGTGCGCGTGTCATCAATTTGTCAAAGGGCTCCTACAATTTTCTACAAACAATTGTTTGGTTTCGTTATGGACCCTCAATCAATGTATGATTGAATATGTATGCGTGTACTACAAAAATGCTGTTTTAAAAGTAATATTATGGAATTCTATGGTAAAACAAAAATAGATTTGTTTTTATTATATCATTACGTCAGATCCTTTTCTTTCTTTGTGTTTAGCTATTTAAACTAAATAAGAGTAAACAAATTTCGTCCGAATCCGAATTTCTTGATAACTTCAATCACAATAACTATCCGCAGCATTGTCATTTAAACCAACTGCCTATAACAAGGTCATAGGGGTGTAAGGGGTGTAGAATAATATCATAAGACTTTAGACACCCAAGCTAACCTCACCTGCACGTGGTGCACCCTGCTGAATAACGGACGAGGCAATGGCGAAAACGGGGTGGTAGGGCTGTACAGCCTGACCCTGACTGGGTCGCAACCACCATGTATATGACGAAAAAGCCCATCAGCCCATCATAGTGATTCGTTTCTACGGGTCGCGTTTCGGGATCAGCCTATACATATCCAGCTTTTCGCAGGCCGGCATGACATCGGCGACCGGCGAGGAATAGTGTGTCACTCGGTGGTCGCCATTGTTTTTAGACTGTACTGTGCTTACCATCAGGCATAGTGCAGTCATTTTGCCGTGCTACAATAAAAAAATAGGTCATCAAGTTCTGTTTGGACTATGAGTATAATAAGCAATCTGCCTCATACGAGAGACACGACCAGACCCGCAACTGACTTCAACGACATCGAATTCCATTTAGTCGCAATTATAGGAAAACAGGATAAAACGCAAGCGTCAATGACAAAGCATGTCGTTCCATTTTATAAGGTAGCCTTTGGATGTATAAAGTTAATATTTAATAGTAATATTATGAGGATTTTAATAATTTATTGATTTATTAAAATATTCAATTTTATTATTCAAATGTCAAGTCACTCACGGGTCGCTCGCTTCATTAACTACTTTTATTAATTAAAACTCGTACGGATAGAAACATGCATAAGTGGTCTAAATAATTATTACCAAGGCACCATCTCGATTCGTTTTTAGACAATAAAAATGTGTGGAGATAAGGACATCAACATTGACCTCAATATACATGGTATTCTGGTGAATTTTGAAAATATCTTTCAACTCTTAATGTAACTGAAAGACTTTCAAATTTATTCAATTAAAATTAACTACTAAATTATGACGTAGCAAAAGTATACATCATAATTGGTAACTTAAAAATGTAGTGGTATCGTGTTCACGAGTGGACCTTCCACTTTCTGTGAAAAAATTAGGATCTACATTACTTCGCACTTCCTCTTGGAATTGTTTGGTAAAGACGATATGGATATCACGATTAAATACAGGTATTGCTAACCTTTAAAAATACTACTAGAATGTTCCATTATTAATTACAGAAATCGCGAACGTCAGATAACAGGTAATTTGAAAAAAGAAAACGTTTCTTTTCTACATTCATCAAATGTAATAATAAAAATATATGAATTGGTATAATACCAATGTTAAGAAGCTCTATATTAAACTTAAGAGATAATTTATTTAAATTCGTTACCAGTAAGCATGATAGCTCCATGCTTTGCTTTAATAATTTATAATTTACATCATAGAAAAGAATGTTCACAATGTTCTATCAAATGCATAAAATATAAATAGAATATAGTACCTATTTGTAACATAACGCACTAACCTATAAAGAATATAAGAGACTGTGTCAAAATATGTACTCATCAGAACAATAGAATAGTATTAATAATGAGATAGTGACCTAATGAACATTGTGTATAATTTAAAACAATGGTGAGATCTTTGTATACTTACGCCACTGAAGAGCAGAATGATTGCATAATTAAAATAAAGAAACACTATTTAACAAACTATATTTAAATTGTATTCAGTAACGTTTGTAATAAAAATAACCACAATTTGTATCATTTTAGATGTATAGTTTTATATTTATTTATTAGCTGCATCTTTGTATTATTCAGTATCATCTTGAAATTGTGTATTTTGATTGTAAAATTTCATTAGTACAACCCTCAAGTTAAGTGAATAAGCTATAATAAATAGCTTAACATGACTATACCAATGCAAGTCACTTACAATTACAGTAAAGTAAAGAGACACCAACGTGAAGTAACAGTGCTTGCTTTGTTGCGTTTCGTTTGGTCAGCGAGAGCGCCGGATAACCCATCTCCCCTCTCCCTCCTCACCCCCAAACAAAGGGTGTAAAAGCACTTGCGACTCTTCTGATGTTGCAAGTGTCTATGGACGGTGGTGATCACTTAACATAAGGTGACCCACCTGTTCGTTTGCCTCCTATGATATAAAAAAAAATTGTAATAATGATTATTTGGCTACAAAAAGTTCACATGTTTTGATTCTGTTTTTGAACCTATGGCACAGTTTAAAAAATATATAAAGTAAGGGTACTTTCGTATTAAATTCAATACGCTCGCCGACCGCTGCCGCGACCGGCTAGTGTTATCTTTTTACGCAACTCTAACCTAACCGAATGAAGACAAGAGAAATTGAGAAAAATAAATCGATTAGGTTAGGTTTTTGTATGTTAACAACTTGATGATTTTTAAGTTAAAAAAACAGTTTTGTCTCGGTGTTGGTTACGATAGAAATATGAGAAAAGACAAGGCTAGCCGGCCGCGGTAGCGGTCAGTGAGCTTGGTGGATTCAATACGAAAGTACTAAAGTAAACACTTACAGATAGCACTGGGGGCTCCAAATTAAGATCGATCGGGTTCATCACAATGAATACTTGTTGATTTTTGTGAGTGAGGCCATTGGGTTCTCTCAGTGCTGCCTTGCAATAATACTGGACCCAGCCGTGTGTGCCGAGAAATGTAGACGGCAAACCCATTGGCAGGCCAAGCTTAAATGGAAAGCTGTGTATGCCCGGTGATAAAACTGTAGTACCATTACCTGCAGTGAATTATTTTCTATAGCTAGTAGATTCTATTGATTTTTTTTTCTATTTTAACATATAATATAATTATTTTCTATAGATATATTTCGGTAGGTGGTAGAGCCACGCTGAAGCTGTTACTGGTTTCAGCATGAATGGGTCGGCTCGCCCGGGGTACTACCACCCTCTTATATAATATTGACGTGAATTAAGTGCTTGAATTGTTGTTTCATTTAGTCAGTGAGTGCGCCGAAGGCTCTCCTCCCTCCTCCTACTTCCCTTTCGCTCCCCACTCTCCCAAACGCAGGCTAACAACGCACTTGCGACTACCCTGGTGTTGCTAGTGTCTATGGACGGCGGCGATCTCTTACCACCAGGTGACCCGCCTGTTCTTTTGCCAACAATAATATAAAAAGCAAATTAATTTAAAAGTAAATTGTACTGCCAGCAGTTTGTTCTATTAAGAATTTTGTTACTCAAAAATATATAGATTGTGGAAAGGCAAATTGACTAATTTGTAACGACTTTCAATGGCTTGTGATACAACTAGCCTTTCTCAAAGGAATATGATTGTGTTAAATCAAAAATGTAACTTACCTTGAACTATATTTGTGCAGCCAGAAAAAGATAAACTAACAGGGATTATGAACAGATGTAAAATAAACATTGAATGTAAACTTGTAATGTGTGAATGACAAATCACAGGTAAATATAAAAATAGACATTGGTATACCTATGACTGATAAAGTGAAATACAATTTGTCTGATTATCATGTACATTGGCACCCATAAGTTTTATTTCAAGGTTTCTATGATATTTTAAAGTAACTCACCACTAGTTGGTGCTACATCAATTTCTGTATTGATCAAGCAATTGGTATGAGCATCTACTCATACATACCTAAACAGAATTATTAAACAATATCCATTTTGCTAAAGCTCAACAGTTTATTGCAACAAATAGTGATTAAATTTCAATTACAAATACAGCTTGTAGCAGTAGCACCACTATAGCATTTGATTGAAAAAAGTGTTACTTTGTGGAAATCCATCATTAAATATTATAGTTGATGTTACTTTGCACTTCCTCCTGGAATGGCGGACTTCCAGAAGGAAGTGCAAAGTATAGCAGAGTAAACATGATGATCTCTATTGAAGTTAAATTACATAATTGTAACTTAAAATAATTTCAATCTTTGTCAACCTTCTTCCGAGATGTATTCTTTGAAAATTAGTCTTAATACTACAAAATATATTATTCATACACATAATATGTAACTGTGAAAACAGTTAAAAGTGTAATAATTGCCTCACAGTTTGAAAGTAAAAGTATACTTTAAATTATAAATTAAAACTGTAATGAAAGTGAAATTTTCATTATAATTTCTAATATCTAGGCAATAGTTTGTGTAATTGTATGCAAATTAATAAATATATTTTACATATTATACTAACCTGGTTCACCTAGTAATCTCATTCTAAAGTCAATATAATTTTCTTTATCAAAGAGTCTCTCATGTCTTCCGGAACCAACTCTAACCACTCCCTCTCCTACCACATGAAAATGTAATCCTGTAATATAATACAAATATAATTTTGGTATTGATGAATTATAAACCACCCTGGTAATAGCTAGTATATCTTGGTAAACTTCAATCATTGTTCACAGTCAACTATTCTTAGTTAGTAATCAGAGTGGGCATTGTGGTTTAGTTATAATGTGTTAATACATTTCTAACTCTTCTTCACTGTCAACCATTCTCAGCTAATCATTTAGAATTGGCATTGTGATATAGGCATAAGGATGTTAGTATATTCATAATTCTTGTAGTTTGACAAGTGATTCTTCCAATAACATTTTATGGAGGGATTTTTTTTTAATTCTGTGTGATATAACTGTAAGTATTTTTATTTAGCATGCACATATTTTATTGCTGTAAATACGATATTAATAATTAAATGATCTCACCAAGTACAGGAGTATCATCTTGTAGTTCCATTAAAACCTTTCCTGATAAAAATTGTCCCGGGAAGTATAATAGTGATGTATTGTCAAATACTATAAGAAACTTGAGTAGTTTCCGCGGCATCTTCTCTATTTTTTACAGCAGTAACTTTGTACGGGTAACTGGTTTGGACAATGAATAATGAATGAGAGAAAATTTAAAAAAAAAACAACAATACTAAACTGCAGTTAACTAGAATGATTTGTTATTTATACAAGTTGAATTATGTAATTTAGTTCCGCTATATCATATTCCTTCCTTATATTTCAAATCACTTTACTTATACAATAAAATAGGTATATTTTTACGTAAAATATTTTATCTTTGTCAAAGTCTAACTAATTAGTACATGGAAAACCTTACAAGCAGAGAGTGACGCCTACGAATTACGATCCTAGTATCCTTATATATTCACACATACCGTAGGCTCTCCTAACAAAGTTGAGAAATATGTTAACGAAGGCCATCAACAAGTCCGCCGCACTTACCTTGAACTTCCTAAACAAGAAATGAAAAAAATGCAAAACACAGTTGAGCGGTAGGATAGAACACAGCTTTAAATAATATGATTTACAATTTTATGAAAACTTCTATCAACACATAAAAAAACTTACACTTACAAAATCATACATTGAATAGGTAGGTAGTATAGTTACCTACTATTATACACATAGTTTTGATAACTTGACAAACACAGTATATAACACTTCTTGCCGAGTTTGACAAGTGTCAACCACCAACATACAACATAGATCTGTGGTTTGTTGATGATTTTGACGGACAAGGAAATCATTTTTTCTTGTGATTCTTTCGTATTGATCACTTACCAAATCGGTGTTTCCTACCCTTAGATTTACTACTCTATCCGTTTTTACATAGAAATGGACATTGTGGTTCATTTTTTATTAAACAAAATATCTATGTCGTACTTCTTCAAATGTTTTTAACCAATGATTATTGATTAGCATTTGTACATTTTCATAACGATAGCTAATTGTTTATTACACATAATACAGTAATATTACTTCAAAAATATTTTCGGATAACTTGGAAGATGAATAAAGTAGTAGGCATTTGATACTGAAAAGACCTGTATCAAATATATAATTACTTTAATGAATAAAAAAAAACAAAATTGACAGTTGACAAAAAGCGGCCGATGTATAGTTTGTAAATTTGTTTATATTAGAAGTCAATTAATTAAGCTTAGCAAGGTTATTACTAGTAATTTTACAGTTTTAGTTTTATATCCTCAAAATGCCGAGTGAAATGATAACACTACAACTTGGCCAATGCGGTAACCAGAGTAAGTTTTTTACCATGCCAATATTCGGTTATTTTGAAATTGCATTGTTTTGATATACGTTCTTCTTTCTTATAGTCGGCTTCGAATTTTGGAAACAGTTATGTATAGAGCATGGGATATCTCCTGAGGGTATCCTGGAAGAGTTTGCTTCTGCCGGCTCAGATCGTAAAGATGTATTCTTCTATCAAGCTGATGATGACCACTACATACCAAGAGCAGTGTTGCTCGATTTAGAACCTCGAGTTATACACAGCATTCTGAACTCGCCCTATGCTAAGGTGAGATCTTTCGACAACTAAAAATAAATCATATGAGTTGTTACATTTCAAAAAGAGCTAAGTCCAGCATGTTTAATTTTTTTAAGATTTCCACAGTTTTTACACTAAACACGAAGTTCAAATTTTGCCATTCATAAGGCTTTGCACACACAAAAAATTTGTAGATCTTGAACAATAACATAAAATATTAGGAACGGCTCAAATTGGATATAGTCGATTTTGAAATAAATAAGCATACAGTTTATAAAGCTGACTTCCCAATTACATTGTTCTGGGTTTGATTCCTACTAGTTAGCTTTAGTAGAATGTTTAGTCTTGTGTATTATAGTTTGGGTCATGAATTCTGAGGGTAGGTATGAAATAGTAAACAGGTGTCTAGTCTTAACTGAGCCCACTTATTAATAGATTTCTAAGTGGGATCTCCTTGTGTGCCAGTGTCTGTAACCAATTGTGTTTTTCTGACTTGCAAAGCGGTGTGAGCACTGGTACTTCTTATTGGATGGAAACACTTAATATATACTATGTCGCCCGTCAGTCTTAGACATAGCTCTTTTAAAAAATATCACGCTTCAGGTACGACTCATACAAGTCGTACACGAACTTGATTCAGATCACCGCCCGGTCGTATTACAGTTAGGTTTCAATTCAGATTTCACCCCTCCGTCGGTCAGGGTGGCTGATTATGTTAGTTTAGCTCGTTATTTTAAAGAAAATCCATCGTCTGACATTTTAGACGGGATCCCAGACGTGTTGATGTCTAGAGCCGACGCGGATTCGGCTATCGATTCCCTGGTCGACTATCTTCAGACCGCCGTCAGAGAGACCTCGAAAGAGGTACAAGCGGCGAATGATCGCCGCTTTATACTCCCTGACGACGTGAAAGCGTTGATCACGGAAAAGAACGCCGCGACTCGAGCTCACGACGCTTACCCGTCTGTAGAGAACCGCGATCGATTACGCTCACTACGTAAATTAGTTAAAACTCGTATCTCTGAGATTCGGGGCGACAAGTGGGACAGGCTTCTGGAGGATCTCCGGCCGTCTCACCTGTCGTACTGGAGACTCACGCGCACTTTAAAATCAGATCTCGCCACTCCGATGCCTCCTCTCGACAGAGGCCCCGGGTTGCCTCCCGCGTTCGATAGTATAGATAAAGCAGAATGTCTAGCCGCGAGTTTAGAGAAACAGTGTTCGCCAAACACTGATAATACTGATGCTGTCCATATCGGATCGATCGAGTCGTCGGTAGAGCATGCACTCGCATCTCCACCCGCGGATACCCTAACCTCGATAACTTTTGATGAAGTTTCAGCCGCCATAAAGCGTCTCAAGCTTAGAAAGTCCCCAGGTCCCGATGGAATCAGGAACGAGGTGCTGAGACTCCTTCCTGACCACATCATAGCTCTATTGGTCTGCATCTTCAATGCGGCCATGTCCCAGGGCCACTTTCCAGCCGCCTGGAAGAAGGCCGTAGTGATAGGCATACACAAGCCCGGCAAAAAAGCTACGCTTCCCGATAGCTATCGCCCGATCAGCCTGTTAGATACATTAGGTAAATTATACGAGCGGCTCCTTCTGAACCGTCTCCAGGTCTCGATTACAGATTTAAAATTAATACCACCTGAGCAGTTCGGATTTCGTGCCGAACACTCTTGCACGAATCAAGTACACCGCCTCACGGAGTACATTTTCTCTAATTTTAATGCCGACCCGAAACGTAAACCGAAACGCACAATTGCAGTTTTTTTCGATGTCGCCAAAGCCTTCGATAAGGTCTGGCATGGAGGGCTCATCCATAAATTATGTAAATATCACGTACCCGATAAGTTAATACATATTATCCACGATTTTCTCACTGATAGGACTTTCCGCTTTAGAGTGGATGGGGAACTATCCCTGCCCCACCCGATACGCTCAGGTGTGCCACAGGGCTCCATACTCGCGCCCTCGCTTTTCAATCTGTTCATCAGTGACCTACCTCGGTCTAAACGGGTCGAGGTAGGTTGCTATGCTGACGATACCGTTATTTACACTTCCAGCTTGCGGTCGGACTTTCTTAGGAAGCGCATCGAAAAGGCCGTTTGCACACTCGGTGAATGGTTTCGTCGATGGCGCATAGAAGTTAATCCTGATAAGAGCGCCGCGATACTCTTCGATCCTTTACGACGTAATAATAACCTCGAGCCCATCAGGCTATACGGAACCGATATACCTTGGGCCGACGAGGTCAAATATCTCGGTGTTACATTAGATAAACATTTAAATTTCGAGTCACATATAGATAGAGTACGAAACAAAGCCGCTATGGTTTTGGGTCGCCTCCATCCGTTGCTTTGTCATAGGAGTAAGATGTCCCTCAGACACAAGCTCACTTTGTATAAGACGTGTATCCGTCCCGTGATGACATATAGCAGTCCCGTTTTTGCGCATATGTCGAAAGATAATTTTCATAAGTTGCAGGTTCTTCAAAACCGCGTTTTACGTAAAGTGACCGGTGCCCCGTGGTACGTCCGGAGAGTTGATCTACATAGGGACCTAGAGATGCCTTCTATCTGGGCGTACGTAAAATCACTTACGATTAGTTATTTTGAAAAAGCCGCGAATCATCCCAGTCCGTTAGTGGTATCCGCCGCAAAATACGAACCCGTACCAAACGCTGCGCGTAGTAAAAGACGTCCGCGACATATTTTTACCGACCCTCCCGATGAAATAACGGCAGTGAACGATCAGTACCAGCCTGTCTCTCTAAACAAAGCGTGCTCACGCCCACGCCCGCGTAACCACAGATCACGCCGCCGTGGTCTGGGGGTAAATTTCGCTCCCGCACACCAGACTAGGCCCCCCTCGGCAGCAGCTCAAGCCTAGGTCCGTTCCAGGGAACGGACCTAGGCTTGAGCTGCTGCCGAGGGGGGCCTAGTCTGGTGTGCGGGAGCGAAATTTACCCCCAGACCACGGCGGCGTGATCTGTGGTTACGCGGGCGTGGGCGTGAGCACGCTTTGTTTAGAGAGACAGGCTGGTACTGATCGTTCACTGCCGTTATTTCATCGGGAGGGTCGGTAAAAATATAGTTAGCTTAGCTTAAGTTATCTCAGATAGGTCGCGAATCGCTTGTATCAGGCAACAGCCAAAGCCGAGGTTTGCCGCGCACCCTTGAGCTAGTTGTCAAAGTAAAATCGGCTGAGTGCCTTAAGCGCTCGCCTTAGTAGTCCGGTGAAGCTGTTAAGACCTTGCTTGGTCAATAGCGTAGTCAGTTCGAAAAAAAAAAAATAATAATAATATATACTAAAATATAATATTTGTGAAGCAATTACCTATACTTAAAAATACTGATATCAGTATCAAAATAATTTAAAAAATCTTGTTACTTATTTAAACCACTGCTTGCTTGTTGACTGCTATGGTGGCCTGCTTGTGCTATCTTTGTTTCACAAGGCTAACCTAACTGCATTTTGTATATTAGCAAATTGAGGATTTTTAAGTTAAAACTAAATAGTTTTGTCTCAGTGTGGTTAGGTTAGGATTGAAGGATATTACTATCAGGCAGCGGACGGAAAGCGCGGTGGTAAAATCTTTTTAAGTAGCAAGTTATGGTAATTTAAAATACTTCCATCATATAAAATTTTAGTTGTTTAAAACTCTCATGTATTTTGTTGATTTTAAAGGGAATCATTAAAATATTACTTTCAGCTATATAATCCAGAGAATGTTTACTTATCAAAACATGGTGGCGGTGCAGGCAACAATTGGGCATCAGGATATGCTCAGGGAGAGAAGCTTTATGAAGAAGTCTTTGATATTATTAATAGAGAAGCTGATGGTAGTGATAACTTGGAGGTAAAAAATAAGTTATTTATTACATGGGGCTGTATAATATGTTATATTAACACTTTAAGCCTCATCTCTTTCGAAGCCATCATAGTAATGTAGACTAATTATTTAAAATCACTACTATGGCAATCTGTGTAGTACATGCAAAACTTGGTCTATTTCAGTGCTAAATGCTGTGATTATTTTGGAATTTTTAATTATTATATATGTACATAATACTTTATTCTGATCATTGTTCTGTGTTTATGACTGAATAAACTGAATTATAATTCAATTAACTGGTAGAACTTTAATGTGAAATTTAGCCTTTAGTTGGGGTACCTACACACTATGCGGTTAGCCGCAATGGGGCCAGCCGTCCGGTCGACCGAAATCAAAAATATGTATGAAAACATAGTTTTTATACACCCTGCGAAGCGGCTGCTGACCGACCGCTCCGGTCGTTATGAGCGCTGAGGCCCGAATGACGGTCAGCCGGACGGTTGCTATACACACTATGCGGATAGCGCTACTGTGCGGTTGACTGTATACGTATCCATCGACGCTCGCGCATTTTATTGATGACAACAGACATTTAAATATTTATTTTGATACAGAAAAAAATATAATTGAGATGCAAAATAGGCCAGCAATCTGGCTTTTTACTGTATACTATCTACTTGCTCTCATCGCGTGTTTACAAATAAGCATGCACCCTATATCTTTTTCTTTATATAACGCGAGTAAATATAATAAATAGCTGTGACACCTTCGACGACTCCAGCAACACTAGACAACAATTTACAAAAAAACAGGAAATAGACTCTGCGCATACACTTGAATATATGTCCAACGCCGCAAATAAGAGCCCATGGAAAAGAAAAATAGAGAATACAACTCAGTCAACAAGCTCACTAGAGCAAGTAATAATTAAACAATCAGAGAAGATAGATATTCTTATTGAACAAATAGGAACCCTAATGGGCCTTCTAACGACTGTCATAGCCCAGCAGAAAAAATGAAATTTCTGCGTATTGCGACATGGAACATAAATGGCTTATCTCCGAATAAGCAAGAAGTCGAGCTATTCATAAATCACAACAAAATTGATGTTTTATTAGTCTCTGAAACACACTTAACTGATCAAAGAGTGATTAAAATAAAAGGTTACAATACATGTTACGCTAATCATCCAGATGGGACTTCACATGCTGGGGCAGCTGTGCTAGTTAAGGAAAATATAAGACACCACATCCTACCTAAGGTTACACATGCACATCTACAGGCTGCTATAATACAAATAGAAGACTGGCTTAATAGAGAAGCTGATGGTAGTGATAACTTGGAGGTAAAAAATAAGTTATTTATTACATGGGGCTGTATAATATGTTATATTAACACTTTAAGCCTCATCTCTTTCGAAGCCATCATAGTAATGTAGACTAATTATTTAAAATCACTACTATGGCAATCTGTGTAGTACATGCAAAACTTGGTCTATTTCAGTGCTAAATGCTGTGATTATTTTGGAATTTTTAATTATTATATATGTACATAATACTTTATTCTGATCATTGTTCTGTGTTTATGACTGAATAAACTGAATTATAATTCAATTAACTGGTAGAACTTTAATGTGAAATTTAGCCTTTAGTTGGGGTACCTACACACTATGCGGTTAGCCGCAATGGGGCCAGCCGTCCGGTCGACCGAAATCAAAAATATGTATGAAAACATAGTTTTTATACACCCTGCGAAGCGGCTGCTGACCGACCGCTCCGGTCGTTATGAGCGCTGAGGCCCGAATGACGGTCAGCCGGACGGTTGCTATACACACTATGCGGATAGCGCTACTGTGCGGTTGACTGTATACGTATCCATCGACGCTCGCGCATTTTATTGATGACAACAGACATTTAAATATTTATTTTGATACAGAAAAAAATATAATTGAGATGCAAAATAGGCCAGCAATCTGGCTTTTTACTGTATACTATCTACTTGCTCTCATCGCGTGTTTACAAATAAGCATGCACCCTATATCTTTTTCTTTATATAACGCGAGTAAATATAATAAATAGCTGTGACACCTTCGACGACTCCAGCAACACTAGACAACAATTTACAAAAAAACAGGAAATAGCTTCATCTCCCTTCAAAGCAGAGGATTATTCTCTTTGGAAAATGACTAAATCGCTAGAAACGGCGGTTTGTCACGGAAACCCCAAGAAAAAGCAGAGTTATTTGCAAAATATCTAAAAAATGTATTTAAACCTAATGAAACTGATCTCATGCATACAGATAACATAGACGAAATTTTAAACTGTGACCAGCAAATGTCACAACCAATGAAACCAGTTACACCAGCAGAAGTCAAAAGAACTATTGCAAAATTAAAGCCAAAAAAAGCGCCAGGGTTCGATCTTATAACAGCCGAGGTTCTTAAACAATTACCAAAAAAAGGCATTGTTTTGTTGACAATCCTCTACAATGCGATATTGAGATTACAATACTTTCCGATGCTGTGGAAGGTATCTATTATAAACATGGTTGCTAAACCTGGGAAGCCTCCTACAGAAGTTACGTCATACAGGCCTATAAGTCTACTGCCTTTATTATCAAAAGTCTTCGAGAAACTTGTCCTAAGACGTCTGCTTCCAGTACTGGAAAAACAGAAAGTAATACCAGATCACCAATTCGGCTTCCGAGCACACCATGGCACGACAGAGCAAATACACCGAGTGGCATATACAATACGGCAAGCTCTAGAGAAAAAGGAGTATTGCTCAGCCGTTTTTCTGGATATACAGCAGGCCTTTGACCGCGTGTGGCATAAGGGCCTCCTATATAAACTGAAGATACATCTGCCAAATACTGCATATATGCTTCTAAAGTCCTACCTAGAGGAACGAATGTTCCAGGTTAAATGCGAGGACTGTATCTCATCAATTTACCAAATGGAAGCAGGAGTGCCCCAGGGCTCAGTAATAGGTCCAGTCCTATACACAATATACACAGCTGACCTACCTATGGCAGAAGAAGTGGTGACTGCTACTTATGCAGATGACACTGCAGTTCTCTCCTGCAATAAAGATCCTAACATAGCATCCACAAAACTGCAAGAATGTCTGAACAATATTGGATTATGGCTTAAAAAGTGGAGAATAAAAGCAAGCCCAGCAAAATCGGTACATATAACATTTACGCTAAGGAGAGGAGACTGTCCATCAGTGGTACTGGACGGAACTGTCCTACCACAGCAAACAACAGTCAAGTATCTAGGCATGCACTTGGACAGGAGACTCACCTGGCGAGGTCATATATTGGCTAAAAAAGAACAGGCAAATAAAAAGCTTAGAGATATGTACTGGTTGTTAGGTAGACAGTCAACACTAAGTTTAGAAAATAAGCTACTAGTGTACAAATGTATCATAAAACCGATCTGGACATATGGTATACAACTCTGGGGATCTGCAAGTCACTCTAATATAGAAATACTTCAATGGTACCAAAATAAAGTATTGAAGATAATATGCAATGCACCATGGTAAACACGGAATACAGAAGTACATGAAAATCCTCGAAATTGCCACTGTTAAAGAGGAAATAGGACGATTCTGTTCAGCCTATAAAAATAGATTGGAACACCACAGAAATCACCTGGCCACAAAGTTGACAAGTACAAATGATATTCTATCACGACTTAAAAGGATGCGACTAGCTTTAATCTGACCACCTGACCACTCTATGAAGTGTACAAAATAATTGACGACACATTAACTTCGACAACAAATCTGATAAAATCTAATTGCAGATATGAAAAAAAAAACCTTCGACGTCTATCATGGAAATGAGGCGATTCAACTGCAATCCACGACGGTTTATCAAACACACGTTCCGGTTGCGGCTGCGACTCCCCGCAACCCGGCTAGCCGCAAGCGCAACCGCATCCTGCGTTTAGCCGCACGGATGACCGCATTGCGGCTAGCCGCATAGTGCATATGTACCCTTAGTGAAATATTGTGATGCAGCTATTGTTTAGGATGCAATTTTATAAACCAATTGCAGACGCTGCAATTCACACAATCCACACTTCACTCTTGTACTGGTAGCAGTGTGACATGTTTAATTCTTAATATTTTGTTTGTTTTATTAGTGAAATAGGTGCCAACTCAAATAAACAGCTTTTTTGTTTAAAATTAAAAATGTTTTTAATATGTCCTTGTTCACAGGGATTTGTTCTGTGTCACTCAATAGCAGGTGGCACAGGTTCTGGAATGGGCTCATATATATTGGAGCATCTGTCAGACAGGTTCCCAAAGAAACTGGTGCAAACATACAGTGTCTTTCCCAATTTAGATGAAATAAGGTGCGTGTCCTACAAATAATTTGATAGTAAATGATAATTATCAATAACAGTCAAGGAGAACTGAAAATAATCTGTTGATTGTGTTGTACCCCAATTATAATTTTCAAAAATATTTAATGTACAGATTTGGCCTTGTTACAGTTTTATTATAGTACTAGCTGTACCCGCAGCTCCGCACGCGTGTTTTTTAAAGTGTATTAAAGAAATATAAAATTATGAGACCATGTACAATTATAGAAATGTTCTTTAAAAACAATTGTAGGTACGACACACACGCTACTTACAGCAACATGTAACGTATACATTAGATATATAAATTCTAACAGTGCATCAAATGAGGTTTATCATCAGCAACATATTTAGAACCTTAACCCACAATATAACTACCTCAATGCTCTGCAACTTATACTGTATAAGGAACTAATGAAACAATGACTAGACTTAAAGATAGATAATAAAGATAATGATATAATATGCCCACATTTTCAATAAGTAATACGTTTATTGTCTAATATCTTATTAGAAAGACCCCTTCTACCTTCAAAATTACTTTTAATAATTATAATATTGAATTGTAAATAATGAATGAGCCGTCTTCAAATCTTGCATAAATATAAATCAAGATATAAAACTTTATATCTGTCTAATCAGTTTTTAATATTTGACAATTTAAATAGTGCTCATTGAACTCGATAAAATATTCTTATATGTTACTGAGTTATGTAGAAGAAAGCGCGGTAAATAAAATAAAATTGCCGCCATAATGACCAAAAAGACAATATAATTCAGAATACATACATAGATACAGATGTATGAATTTCAATTATATTTATTCTTGGAGTCCAGTACAATACGCGTCTTACGCACAAGTTGTTTACAATAAACAACATATTTATGCTAAATTTCATGCGGACGAAGTCGCGGGTAATAGCTAATCTAAAATAGAATAACCTAAATTACTTCTTACACGGTCAGCTATCTGCCAGTGAAAGTCCCGTGAAAATCGGTCCAATCGTTTTGGAGATAGCATTGCGGGCGTAGCCACGGTTAACTGGTAGTCTAAATTGAAATAAACTAAAATCCGTTTTATAATGTCCACTATATGCCGGTGAAAGTTCCGTAATAATCGGTCGAACCATTTTGGAGATGGAGCTGCGGGCAAAGCTACGGTTATCAGGTAGTTTAAATTAAAATAAATTACATTATTTTTTATATTGTCCACTATCAGCCGGTGAAAGTAACGTAAAAATAGGTCAAACCGTTATGGAGATAGTACTGCGGACAGAGCCACGGTTAACCATTAGTCTAAATTAAAGTAGACTAAATTACATTTTATAATGTCCGATATATGCCGGTGAAAGTCCTGTATACATCGGTCGAACCGTTTTGGAGATAGCACTGCAGGTGAAGCCACGGTTAACAGGTAGTCTAAATTAAAATAAACTAAATTACTTGTTATTATGTCCGCTATCTAGCGGTGAAAGTCCCGTGAAAATTGGTCCAACCGTTTTCGAGATAGCATTGCGGACGAAGCCGCGGTTAACAGCTAGTCTAATTTAAAGTAGCCTAAGCAACTCGCAGTATTTTTTTCTATCTGCCAATGAAATTCCCGTCAGAATCGGAGCAGCCGTTTCGAAGATTACCCGGAACAAACAGACAGACCGACAAAAATTTTAAAAATTGCATTATTGTTATCATTTGCGTCTATACTTTCACACCCAATCAGTAAAAAAATGTTATTACATACAGACACTTCATTTTTATTATATGTATATAGATAAGATATAGTTTCTATGCTGTGAATAAAGTATTTAAAATGTCTTCCTATGCATGAATCTATACTAATATATAAAGCTGAAGAGTTTGTTTGGTTGAACGCTAGGATCTCAGGAACTACCATTCCGATTTGAGAAAATCCTTCGGTTTTAAATAACTCATTTATCGAGGAAGGCTATATATCATCACGCTAAGACCAATAGAAGCAGAGCACCAATGAAGAATGTTTGAAAATCGGGCACTTTTTACCTTTTGTGAGATTTCGTTAGTAGTAGTAATAATATTCGTTCAATAGGGCAGGCGAAGGAATTCCTCCATACTGCCAATTCTGAAGTTGTCAATGTAGGTATTTCTTATATATCCTTTAATCAATTTTCTTCCATTTCCAAGTTACAATAAAGGCGTAAACGCCAAATCTTCTATATAATATACATTATTTTATTCATCATTATTATCTTCTTAGTCTTCATAATCATAAAACAAAATTGTTTAAATAAAGATTTCGTTAGCGTTAGTATTATATACGTTGCCATGGTAACGTGGTAAGTTTCTATCGCAAACATTTTCGAAGTTTATTTTGTTTTCCTATGAAAAAAGTTTATTCTACTTTTATTTCTAATTTTTTATTTG
>MU159607.1:111330-150540 GCA_015888305.1 Antheraea pernyi | reverse complement strand
ATAAGTCAAAGCGATTACTATTTATACATAATTCCGCAAAATAATTTAAGTAACACAAAAATAATAAAGTATGAACAAATTAATGTTATTTAAGCCATACAACAATTTTATATAATTATCTTTATTTCTGTATATCTAATGTGTTCACTAATCTTTTTCGACATGTAGATCAGCGACAGCTTGCCTTTCATGGCCGAACTATAAAGTCAAAGAATATACTATTAATCATATAATGATCAAACTAATGGTTGAATTCTATATAATGATATTCTTATTTAAGTCTTATTAAAATCTATATAATAATAATAATTCTTATTTATGTATCTTTAATATGGTGGCGCTAGTGTCAATGTGTCTGTCTAATATAGTGGCGCTAGTATCAATGTGTATCTAATGTGTTGGCGCTAGTGTGAATGTATATTTATAATATGGTGGCGCTAATATCAATGTTCCGGTCGTGTTGTAGTCTCGTCTCTTGGATGTGATGCAGCGTCACCGGAGGTGGGTGATAACACAATGCAATAATCAAAACATTACTCGAGTTAATTAAAGTCACCAGCGAACCAAAAACATTCGCACCAGTTTTATGTCATTAAAAATAATGTAGGCAACAAAATATTGATTAGAAAATCATAGAAACTACTGATTACTGATTAAACTTATAGAAATTTTTGATTAAATGATGTCTCTAGTTTACGTTGTTAATTTAAACAGCTCAGAAGCGGTGTATTTACTCGTTGTAAAATCTTCCTAGTTTCCGCTCAAGAACTCTTGAAGCGCAATAAAACCGTTCGAGTGTTGTGAATAAGCGATGCTTTATTACTAAACGTAATTTATTCCCTGTTCAATAGTATGCGAAAATACGAAACGGAACGATAAATAGCCCTCATATATTCGATTTGTTAATTTATTTTACAATTACGTACCTAGTTAGTTAATAAATTTGAATACGTTCGTGGGAAGAAGTTTTTGGTACCATTGAACTACAATTATAAAATATTTGTATTGATAGGAAGTTTCGTTTGGGTAATGTTTTGTTGCTATAATTAGTTACATTGTGATTAATATCTATATTGTTATTAAAATATCTAAAGTCTTACGCGTTTAGTATTTATACATATTCTTAATAAACGTTGTTACGTTTAATTCCTTATGGCATTATTGTCTGTTTCTTTGGAAACCTGAAAAAGCGAATTAATAATGCTATTAAATTACTGTAAATAACTACATTAAGCCAGTCGTGTTATATGAATTCGAGCACCGAGTTACAAAAGAAGCGGTTGAGAAAAGTTTGCATGTGGCAGAGGTGTGAATGTTAAGCTAGTGTGTGGTGTAACTGGAATGGATAAGCTTTAAGTAAGAGTATGTCAGAGGAAGTTTGAAAATAGCACCAGTGACAGAGAAGTTGAGGAGTAATAAGGTTATCATGGTACGGGCATATTATTAGAACAGATGAAAGTAATTTAACTAGAAACATTTTGAGTATGAAGGTGGAGTATGGATGTAGGAGTAAAGCAAACACCGAAATACCGGTATATCTATGGATTCTGTGAAGAATGATATGTGTATAAAAGGTGTGAATACTAAGATGACATCTGGCAAGAGAGAGTGGAAAAGGAAAATATGTGCTGAGCCTACTCAGGGGGGATAATGGTAAGAAAAATAAGAATTATGTTAAACTAGTAGCCATCTGCGACTTCGTTTGTATTTGTATATTTATAAATAACTTGATTCTGTCCGCGATTTCACTTGCATTATGTAGTGAATGAAAAATTTCTAACCCTTTGGAACAGTATTTTTTCTAGATAAAGGATGAGAAAGTGACAAAGTGTATGCAATATTTTAATGGTGATCCATTGAGTAGTTATAATAATTATGCTTTTATTTTAATAAAAGGCCTTATTATTCAATTCTAGCTTTCAATAATCAGATTAATTCTCTATAAGAAGGAATACGTTTCGACTTCAGAATAAATTCTTCGGAAATGTTACCGATACGGTACAGTTTGTAAGAGTTTTACCAAACCTTGGTCGGCGGCTTATCCCGACATTAGCATACGGGAACTTGGGAAAAGGAAAGTTTTTTCGAGAAGCGTGTCATGTGTTAAAGGATTTTTTATGACATCAGCCGAGAACCGAGAACCGATAAAAAAGAGATTTAACGGCGTACTAACTTGCAACAAATATAGTGGTATCCTAAGTATCTTAGTGCAGCGGTTCTCAACTTTTTTACTCAGTAGCGCACTAAACATACTCTCTACAAATTTGCAAAATTTACAATTCACATGTAAAATTTTTTGTAGTATCATATGTCTCGATGCGATAGTTGAGAATCGCTGTCTTAACGTAAAATAATATGTCTACAATAAATAAGAAAGGTAGATATGTGCTGTTATGAGAGCTTAGCACAACCCTCTTTAAAAATTTATTTAATTTCTTATCAATATTTCTTTTGCTTTTCATATAAAAAACTATCACGGTAAGTTCATTTAATATGAAGTGATTAAAGTTTAATGATACTAACATTTTTATAAACGCTGTGCGTTCAACGTTGTGCGTTTTCTTGTGTGATGTCGTACGTGTGACTTCGTCGTGTGATCCCGTATGGTCTAGTGGCTAGGATACCTGGCTTTCACCCAGGAGGCTCGGGTTCGATTCCCGGTACGGGAAACTCTTTTTGTAGTCCGGTGAAGCTGTTAAGATCTTGCTTGGTCAATAATAGCATAGTCAGTTCGAAAAAAAAAGCGTTTTCTTGTCGGGGAGAAGTGGGTCAAACGGTTTGGTACTTATGTTTTTTGCTGTATATAAAATATATGGTTACGAGAATAAACTACGCAATCGAAGTAGCAGGTATCAACTAGTACAAAATGAGAATACTTTTTTTAAATCTGCGTAAAGCAAATGTTAGCTTAACATAGCATCTAAAGCTTATGTTACACGCAACAAATAAAGCTAAAGTCTCTATCTAGTATTTTTAATGACCAACAGCATTCCTTTTATTTTAATTCGTTGGAATACGATTATTATCTATGGAATTGTATGTCAGATTTGCAAAACTATTCCTGCATTTTATATTCTACATTATTAAAGAAAGTTGTAAGGTCATTTAACATCAAGCTATGATACTAATGCTACTCCCATACCTGCGTGTATTGCCACGAAGTTATGTCTATGGTCACAATAAATTGATGTGCGGGAAGACTTTTTTGTTATGCGTTACAAACTATCGAACTGCGTGACAATATAGACGCAGCACGATAGCTGAGTTTGCGGTTTTTACACACTTCAAAGGAATCCTGTAACGCTGATTTCGAATTATTATTGAAATGACAAAGGTATGCGAGTGGTATTCTGCACCATTATGGGAATTAATTTTGGGGTTAATTTATAGCGCGACATGTAACCGAAGCTTCGTCACGCAGCTATGGATAATCCCATAGCAGTAGAAACAGTACAATATTCATACAAAGTTTGTACACTTGTATATCAGAATGCTTGTTAAGAAAAAAAAAGTATGCATGTGGCGCGATGCTTAGTTTTAGTCCAATATGGGGAAAAATATGTGTGATTCTCATCCGTGATTTTGGTTTATGGAATTTTTTGTCATATTCTATTGAGAAATAATAATAATGTGCATTGCATATTATCGACTCTAAGAGCTTTCCGACGACTATATAATTAAGGTTGATTTTTTACTAAAATTTAATATATTTAATTTATCAAACAGAACAAATTTTAGTCAAATATAAATAAACAACTCAATAATTAATCTCGCATTAATAATCAAAGATTCGAATGGGAGTTACAAAATAACAGAAAGCAAACTTCCGTTTTTGAGCTTGTTATTGTAACTTATTATTTCACAGAAATAAATGGAAATGCTTTCAAATTGTTCGCTACAAGATGACGGCCATGAATAATTAAAATATAAAACTTTAGCGAAGTTGTAAGCTCTTTACGAGTGAATAAACATGTTTAGCCGTTTATTGTATAATACTTCAAATATAAATTATAGTTTTTCAGTAAAATATTTTGTTAAAGAATAAAAAACTAACCGTGAAATCTCAATTAACCAAGAAAATGGTGGTTAACTGTTCTATATTTAGGTAATAAATATATTATTGTATTATAAATTAGGGTAACATTTTCTACATTCGGTTTTGTATTAGATAACAATACTATTTTTTTTTAATATATTCTAGGAGATAAACGAACAGGTGGGTCACCTTTTTTTTTATTGAAGCACGGCTAAATGACTACTCTGTGCCTGATGGTAAGCACAGTACAATCCAAAAACAACGGCGACCACCGAGTGACACACTATCCATCGCCGGTCGCCTTTGTTATGCCGGCCTGCGAAAATCTGGATATGCACAGGCTGATCCCGAAACGCGACCTGCATAAGCGAATCACTATGATGGGCTTTTTCTCCATATACATTTTTTTGCGCGACCCAGTCAGGCTGTAAAACCCTACCCTGCTTTCGCCATTGTAGCATTCGTTATTCAGCAGGGTGCACCACGTGCAGGTGAGGTTGGCTAGGATGTCTCAAGTCTTAGATATTATTCGACACCCCTTACATCCCTAAAGTAGCACCTGATGTTAAGTGATCACCACCGCCCATAGATACTTGAAACACCAGGGGAGTAGTAATTACGTTGCCAGCCTGTATTGGGAGGGAGAGGAGGGAAGGTGAGGTGGTCATCCGGCGCTCTCACTGACCGAATGAAATGCAACAATGCAAGCACTGTTACTTCTCGTCGGTTTTCTGTGAGAGGGTGGTACCACCCCGGGCGAGCCGACCCATTCATGCTAAAAGTAATAGCTTTAGTGTGTCTCTATCACCTACGTTTTGTTTTCATTACTAAAATAAAATTAGAAATTTATTTCTTTAACCTATCATAAAATTTGTTCCATTACTCTCTTATAAATAAAGACTAGATAAAGCAATCGAATTACTTGTGAAACTAGCATAATATAAATTCGACCAAAGGCGTGCTTAATACCCCTGGGTAATAGTACGTTTATAATGGTTAATTACCACATATTGCCTCAAATATATTCAAAAACAGAATCAATATTTTTCCAGTAATTCCTACGACAAAAGCTGTCACAGGCTATCAAAGTTACCGTTTCTGACGAGCGACATCGTAATAGCTTGATCGCTTTGAAGGCTTTCTACGTCTGAATAAATAATGTTGTTTAACTATGCATATTCACTTCATTAGTCATGTTTACAGTATTCTTTATGAAATTCGGTATTGTGGAACGGCATTGTGGAACTCTGATTACGCGATAGTGTGCGCATGGATGTCGCTTTGATAGTGAATTCGAACGGTGTTCTTACACCTCGTAAACAAAACCATAGTATTGTTGTGTTCTTGGTTAGCCAAAATGCCGTTTATTGCAAGGAAGTAAAATCTATTTTTATACACGAGAACATAGTATATATTATACGCATACTATTATATTTAGACTTCCATAGTCCTTAAGCGCACTATACACGAGCTAACATTGGACATACAATATTAATTTCCAACTAGTTACATATAGTAGTAATATTTTTTTGCTTATTTTAATATTGTATTTAAACTGCACTGGAGTTAAAATGGTTTCATAAAAAAGGTGCAACAGTCTGGAGAAAGAAAAAATAAATTAAAAAAACATAAATATCCAACCATTTATCATTTTTAAATTGATTTATATTGCTTTAGTGATTAAAAGATTTAGTACTATTTTAATGTATATTTAGGATTATTTAAAATGTAATACCTATCTAGTATTATATATATATATATATTTAAGATGACATTGACATGTCATTTTATTTGTATTTATTTTTCTATTATAGTTTTCATATTTTATATAATTATAATGGTTTATTGTGCCTAATATTATATTATTATTACTGAAAAAAATCTGAAACCACCAAACCTTTAAAAAAAGCCGAAAATTCAGTTCTCGGGAATAGTCTAAAATTGGCTAGTGTTCTGTTACATAAAAATGGCAATATAGCAAGCAAACCATAAAATTATAAGGGTAAAAGATCCCATCAGACTTCGTAACTATGTATATAATAATAATCATAAATACAATGGTACAACAAGATAATCCCGAGGAGGGTTGATGTCAGGCAGGCGGCCGATCGTAAAAATGAAGCCAAATCATATAATAGATTTTTGAATACGTTAGTGCATTGTCCTGCAAATTATAAGACTATAACATCATTATCATCGGCATTAACTTTTGATAAACATTTCGTGGTATTTTTTGTATAAATAGAATCTTGGCAGCATTACACCTTATTTTTTATAATTTCTTTTATTAGGCGTGGTAAAGTATAGTAAGTAGTTTGATTATTAAAACATTAATATTTAATTGCTTTAAAATTTTCCGAAGCAGTCAAAAAGCTTACGTTCTACATACACATATTATTTGATCTAATGTCTAGATTTCAGCGTTAGACCACAATCTTACCTGTTTAAATGACTTTATGGTCTAAGATAGTAAACACGGTAAACCTAGAAGGGGCTTGGCTTTGAAATGCAGTTGGCAAAACACATAATTGGTTAGTGACAAAATTTCAACTTTTGGGTTGTAGCCTAGCTAGGTGGACTCAACAAAATCTTACCGCCATGTTATAGATGTATTCCTGTACCAAAAAATCCAACTCATTCGCAACAATTAGAACCTACGTCAATCGAAAATCTATGCGGTGTCCGAATACGCTAAACACTGCATCTAAACTATTAAATGGTAAATATTTATAAAGTAAATTATGTCTTGCATTTGTTTTATATAAACTTCAATAAATGTGAATATAAGACGTATTTCTTTAATTTATGTTTATCCTAATACGGCAACAGGAATTACTTAAATGAATAAAGTATTCAAAGAGAGTTGCAACTGAAAGGTTTAACCACTCTTCACATTTTCGAAGGCAATCTAAAGTATTAAACTTTTATTTACCTCGAAAAATAAACTTTACCCGTCAGAATGAATTTCAAACAAGAAAATTGTAGAGTTCTTCCTTGAAGAAATCTTTAAAGTGCCAAGTCTGCGCTACGATGACCTAGACTGTCCCGTTTTGTGTCTAAACTAAAACAAATTTTATTAACAGTGCATAAAGTCTTTATTTTAATAACAGCTGCACAGCGGTTAAGCTATTTCATCACAAGTCGAACGTGTCTGAGTAAATATCATTACCGTGGGTCCACAACAGCACTTCTCACGCGGTCTTAGCCACTTAGCCATATTCTAGGTGGAATATGTGCTCCGTAAGGCTCTTCTTACTATAAAACCAAATGCCGCGACCAAAGTCGTTTTCTTCCACGATTATGTGCGTAATTGCAACGTGGCACAATTTTTATAGGCATTCATGGGGAAAATTGTTTTGGGTTTAGCTTGCAAATACAGTGTAACCTCAATATAACGAAGTAAATGGGCTTAATATATTCAGATGATTTTATTAGTCACTGATCTTTTACATTACATTCCACGCTTTTAAAGGTAGTATATTTAAATATATATACGTAAAATATAAACCCTCTACTGATATCAGGTTTAAACATGATTCAAGACTACCTCTGAATACACGAAATGTTGCAGTATGGTATAAAAAAAGGATTAAAAAACATCGAACTAATACATTAAAAAATTAATCTTCGAATCGTTTCCGATATAACAACGCAATAACATTATGAATATTACAATATCCCGCGTAATACGATATTCAATCTCGCCATTGCTGTCCAGTACGTAATCCCCGTGTTCAATTTTACTGCAGTCCGTCCGCCAGCGGCTAGCTACGGCTAAGTGAATTAAATGACGTCGCTCGCTCAAAGGCAACACTTTGTACAATTGCACACAATTATATTCCGGCAAACGATTGATTGACATTCAAAATCGAATAGAATTTGAAAAATAAAACCATTGTATCAAATTCAATCTCATCTTAGAGCCATATATAGTAATTTTTATGTCTTCTTAACTTAAAATTATCTATAGGGAGTTTTTTGCAAAATTGGTGTAGGTGGTATTTTGCGTAATATAGTTCGGTTATAGTGCACAAGTAAAGTTGACGGAAAATAATAACACGGAGCATGAATTCTGAGATGCCACAAAAACTCTCTGGAAAGTTCTAACAAGGGGGCTACCATCTTGTTAAAACATTAAAATGATCACCAGACATTTGTAATATTATTACCTAGTCGATAATAGCGGTAATAATGTAGAAGATTGGCAAAAAAATCTATCTATAGCTAACCCCAAAGACAAACGCAGGTTGAAGCGACGATGGCTAAGTTAGCCTGCTCGGACACTGCATTGATCCACGTAGATTCGAATCCATACTAATGAGCTGAAGTGTTCAGTGAAAGAAAATATTATGATGATTTTTTTTAATGTTAGAAGCAGGCAAACGAACAGGTGGGTCACCTGATGTTAAGTGATCACCACCGTCCATAGACACTAGCAACACCAGGGGAGTCGCAAGTGCGTTGCCAACCTGTATATGGGGGAGGGGTAGGGAACGGAGAAAAGGGAAGGGAAGAAAGAGGGAAAGGAGGTGGACCTCCAGCGCTCTCACTGAGCGAACGAAACGCAACAATGCAAGCACTGTTACTTGAGTTGAGTTGAGTTCGGTGTTCTGTGAGAGGGTGGTACTACCCCGGGCGAACCGACCCATTTATGCTGAAACTAGTAATAGCTACAGCGTGGCTCTAACGCCTTCAAAGAATGGTGGTAGGTAGGGCTTTTTCTAATCCCGCCTGACTGGCTACCACTCACAAATTGAAAACCTGAAGCAAATCACTAATTGGCGTGTTTTGGTAGCTGCACTTAAAAGCCAGTTCCACTCTATATTTAGCGTGTTTACCATCATGTACTTCATCCTCCTTTAACACCAAATGAGGTTGTAGTCAAACGTCAAAATCTATAAAGCATAAGAAAGAGTTTGAGTTTTTGGCGGGATTTTGGTCTGTCATGTAGTGAACTTTATATTTTATATTGTGTAAAATTGGTGGTGTTTTATGTAATATAGTTTGTTTATTGTGCATAAGTGTAGTGAATGGAAAATAATACCACGAACCATGAATTCTGAAATGCCACAAAAACTCCATGGAAAGTTCTAACAAGATGGCCACCATCTTGTTAGTTCATTGAAATTATATCAAGAAACTTGTAATATCGATACTCATCAATGGCTGTAATAGTCTACTAGAAGACTGGTTGCCAATATAAAATAGAAGAAGAACTTGTAATACTATTAACTATTCGACAATGGCAGTAATAATCTAAAAGATTGGTTGCCAAAAAAAAAGTAAAAAAAAAGAGTTCAGTTAATAATAGGTATTGAGTTAGTATAATAGGTCGTAAATCTGTACCTAGTGGTACTTTGTGACATAAGTGACGTAATGTTGCAACCATTATCAAGAAATATACAAATACAAACTTAATAGCGAACATAATACTTTTATTCTATAAGGAAATTGCCCAAATCAATCAAAAAACCAAGCACTAAGAATAATAACTCGAGGATGTGCGAACAAATAAGAACGCGTGCAATAACTGCATTAAACTGTCACTATATCGAATGACTATACAAACAAGGATACCCTCGTTATTAAGGGTCTTTCTGTGATTCATCAATTTCAAATTTCATCTATCTGAAGACAGTTTATACGTATTATGTATACCAATATATACTTGTACATAAAGATATTTATGTAATAATTTATTTCACTTTTTCATTCACCAGTAATATAAGTAGACATGAAATTTATTACTGTTTTGATATAATTGTGTAGTAATGAAATTACGATTTGTTATTACTGTTATTTCACAGATAATCAATAATAACTTGCTATATTAACGACTAGCTGACCCGTGCCCACTTCGTTGCCGTTGTTGTTGTTGGCGACTTTTTTGTAGGCTCATTACTTTTTTTTATTTATAATCTTGTGTTACTTGACTCTATAATGTGTAAAATTGGTGGTGTTTTACGTAATATAGTTTGTTTATTGTGCATACGTGAAGTGAATGGAAAATAATACCACCATGAATTCTGAGATGACACAAAAACTCCATGGAAATTTCTAACAGGATGGCCACCATCTTGTTAGTTCATTGAAATTATATCAAGAAACTTGTAATATCAATCCTCACGTGACAATGGCAGTAGTAGTCTGCTGTAAGACTGACTGGTTGCTAAGGATGGATTGAAACTTTTTTTTTGGAACTCAATCATATATATCTCATCGTTAAGGCAGCGTTCGTGAGAAACGCTTTCGTTCGACCGTTTTTTCTCCAACTTACTTTGCAAATCCAACTACCACAAAAAAAGTCTTTTGTTAATGTTTCGGGTTAATATATAACCTATGACACTTACAAAAAACGTGACTTTCTATTAGTAAAAGAATTTTCAAAATCGGTTTAGTAGATCCTGATATTACTCCTTGCAACGTCACAAACTCACAGACTTTACCTCTTTATAATATAATTGGTTATTAGTATTAATATAGATTATTAAACTCTCTCAATGCGTGAATTTTTCGCTACTACAAGTTCCAAGTGTTCCCTAGAACGAACTCTTTTAGTTCTTTGACCTATTTAACAAACATATTAATCAGTAATTAATATATAATATGCAAGTGACATCCACCCAGGCAAGCTTTTGATATTTGGCCTATTTAACATATGGCAAACTCATGAATAAGCATATTCAATTCATAGTATTACATTTTTAATATGCAGCCGTAAAAGTTTTTTATTCCATGTCACAAATTACTTTTCACGTCGTCTAAAAAATAGCAATTATAAAAAATCGTAATTATTATATGACATATTATTTTAGATTTTATAGAAAAAATAGCATTGGTTTATGAGTTGTTTATTTCCTAGTATACATTAGACACCCTTCCTACTTAAAAATATCTACAGAATAAAACGTTGACAACATAGATACATGGTCATTATTATTTTTCATGTTGCTACTGTCAACCCTGGACTATTGTGTAATATATCATTAAGGAGGATCAGACATTCTGCCAAGTAAATATAGAAGAAATTCATTATTAATACTTGAACGTTCAATTCCTGGAATTCGTCACATATTTGTTGTCTAATTTTTTTTTTTTTTTTTATGTCATAGGTGGCAAACGAACAGGTGGGTCACCTGATGTTAAGTGATCACCACCGTCCATGGACACTAACAGCACCGGAGGAGTCGCAAGTGCGTTGCCGCCCTGAGGGGGGAAGGGTTAGGGGAGGGAGTAGGAGAGGAGAGAGGAGAGGGGAGGGGAGGTGGGCCTCCGGCGCTCTCACTGACCGTACGAAACGCAATAATGCAAGCACTGTTACTTCACGTCGGTTTTCTATGAGAGGGTGGTACTACCCCGGACGAGCCGACCCATTCATGCTAAAACCAGTAATAGTTTCAACGTGGCTCTACCACCATAAAAATTAATATTAAACGTTGACACGATCTAAGAATTGAAGTTACGCAAAATTTCCGTCGCGATTTAATAACGAAACAAAGTATATAATACTGTCCAAATCAATTAATTAAAAAAAAAACAATATACCAACAAAGTAATCAAGCGAGTTTAGATAAATTTTTAATAACAACGTATTAAGCTAAGTTTTATAAACCACTACGGTAATTTGGAAATTTGAATTGGCAACACTGAAATTCTCTCGAGGTAAACTCTTACTGATTGATGCTTATTTTCAACACGCGAAATCCAATTTGCACAAAGAAAATTCTCGCGGTGAAAAATCCGGTTAACTTACACCCACAATCTCTACTTATAACAGTTGAAAACGCGGTTGAATGTGGTGACAATAAGCTGAGAAAGGGGCATAAATTTCAACAATGGTTTGATGGATTTTTTTATTGTAGCAAGACAAAATGACGACACTATAATAAGCGCAGTGTAGTTTTTTTTAAACAGTCATATCTGTCATATAGTGCCGTCAGATAGAGTACTAAACTTTTACAGTATAATACTTAATATATTTATATCAGTATAACAGGTCTAAAACTAAGATTTTTGGGTAGAAATACCATCAAAGTATCTTGAAGATACTCGTAGCACCTAAGAAAGATATCCAAAAAGATTATTACGAGCAATCTTTTGCAAAATTTCTGATAAATTCGCCATAAAAATTGGAAATAAAACACATCAAAATTTCTGGTAAGTTCAACCTTAACCTTCAATACATTTTGAAAGAGTAACTATAATATGTTAAAATAGTGCAATATATTTTTTATAGAGCGTTCTTTTTTCTTACAAGAATATCTTCATTTCTTACGACTCTTATAAACTGTACAAAAGTTACAACGTTCCAAATGTTGAAAAATACAAATATCTTAAGGGTACTTTAATAAAATAATCGTTTTTTTCTCGCTGATCATGAAGTGCAATGAACTAAAACAGAGCCATTATAATAATTTAATTCAATGCATATAATTGTAATGATACAGATCGGTAAAAACACAGCAAATCAGACTTAGTTATCTTGTCCTAACACATATCAATTTAATATAACCCTTATATCTTACATATAGTGTGTAATATAATACATGAGGAAAAATAAAAAATGATAACCCCGCTTGTTTGCGCATTCGCCAAAAGCATTTAAGTTTTTTCGAGTATCCATAACAGCAAATGTTAATCCACTTTCCTTTCTTATATCAAAGTGAGCGTAGTAAACATTATTACCATAGGTTAGAAAAACCATTTTAGAATGCAAACTTATTCCTATGGAATTCTTTCATGCGATATTTTTACTGGAAATGTTTACGCGCATATTGCATTCTGTCGCTATTCACACGGTTGAAAAATTTCATTTCATATTTGTAATAAACTGCTATTTGATGTAAATATATCATATTGTCGCTGGACCATTTTTTTTTATAGTAGCACGGTAAAGTGACTGCACTGTGCCTGATGGTAAGCATAGTACAATTCAAAAACAATGGCGACCACCGAGTAACATACTATCCATCGCCGGTCGCCGCTGTCATGCCGGCCTGCAAAAAGCTGGATATGCACAGGCTGATCCCGAAACGCAACCCGCAAAAGCGAATCACTATTACTGGCTTTTTCGCCATATACATGGTGGTTGCGACCTAGTCAGGCTGTAAAACCCTACCACCCCGCTTTCGCCATTGCCTCGTTCGTTATTCAGCAGGGTGCACCACGTGCAGGTGAGGTTGGCTTGGATGTCTCAAGTGTTAGATGTTATTTGACACCCCTTACACCCCCAAAATTAAATTTACAAAATTTAATTGTTTTGTAAAAATACACTACCACGTTATATACAAGCTAGACAAAATGATTTATTTGCATCCTATCCTCCGAAAATGCAAACTAGTGTTTGCGTATTTTAAATAGTTCACCAAACATGTATCCGCGTACTATTGTAGTTGTATTTAAGAGCTATAGCATTTTCTAGACCAGGCGTATTAATCGTCTGCCACATCGCTACGTAACATAAAATTGCTATTAGAGGCACTTAAGGATCACAATGTAACAAATAAACAACAAGTCTTTATACAAGCATACATAGCATATTCAGTTAGATATGAACTTTATATATGTATTAGCTGACCCGCCACGCGTTGCTGTGGCTTAGTTATTATATGTTGGATTAAAATTAAATTCAAAATTAAAACGTGGCGCCATATATAAGATATCTTTAACAGTCCATCCTACAGTTTTCTATCAACAATCTAAACGCGATTGTAGCTAACATTGAAGTGCCATCTGTTCGATATTGATGAAACTTACAAACTTACTGGGGTGTAAGGGGTGTCGAATAACATCTAAGACTCGAGACATCCAAGCCAATCTCACCTGCACGTGGTGCACCCTGCTGAATAACGAACGAGGCAATTGCGAAAGCGGGGTATGGTTTCATAGCCTGACTGGGTCGCAACCACCATGTGTATGGCGAAAAAGCCCGTCATAGTGATTCGCTTCTGCGGGTCGCGTTTCGGGATTTCCGATTATTGGTCTCAGTATTTTAAATTACAAATTAAATAACTGTTACTGTTGATTAATGTTATTAATTGTTTTTTTTGTAGCACGGCAAAATGACTGCACTGATGGTAAGCACAGTACAATCCAAAAACAACGTCGACCACCGAGTGACACACTATAGTGTGTCACTCGGTGGTCGACGTTGTTTTTGGATTGTACTGTGCTTACCATCAGTGCAGTCATTTTGCCGTGCTACAAAAAAAACAATTAATAACATTAATCAACAGTAACAGTTATTTAATTTGTAATTTAAAATACTGAGACCAATAATCGGAATGTAAATTTACTTATCTCTCAAGTTGGACCAAATTATACATAAATGCGAACATTCATGAAGATAGGTCGAGTAGTTTCGGAGTTCATGATACTAGATTCTTATATATTTATTTATTTATGATCGGTAACATAATAAGTTAATATAGAAAACCTAATAACATCGTCGAAGTTCATCAAGAGAAATCCTTTGACAATTCTCAGTCGGCGTACCATTTAGAATTTCCACGTAATCGTTAAAATTAAGTCAGACGTCCCCTGTGCCACTGAGACGTGAAAAGCCGTGAACCCGAAAACATCAAAGTACTTTGATCTACAAGCGACAAATCAAGCAATGAGTTAATTAAACATCAATTTGACATCGTTTCCCTTTCAAAATTATTTGCTTTGGTTATAATTTTGCGATATTTGATATTTATAAATATACTCGTATATTACTCACTAATATTAATTGTAATTATTGTAGGTCGTGAAGTGGCAAGAAAAGTATTGAACAAACAAATAAATGTGTCGTTTAGAATCAGAAGTGGTCACCTCCACTTTGCAATTATCTAAGTCTCATAACTTTAAACTATTGTACTATAGCATACATTTTAATTTTTTTAGCTTTCTATACTAATTGTATTCCTGATGGTAAGCACAGTACAATCCAAAAACAACGTCGACCACCGAGTGACACACTATAGTGTGTCACTCGGTGGTCGACGTTGTTTTTGGATTGTACTGTGCTTACCATCAGTGCAGTCATTTTGCCGTGCTACAAAAAAAACAATTAATAACATTAATCAACAGTAACAGTTATTTAATTTGTAATTTAAAATACTGAGACCAATAATCGGAATGTAAATTTACTTATCTCTCAAGTTGGACCAAATTATACATAAATGCGAACATTCATGAAGATAGGTCGAGTAGTTTCGGAGTTCATGATACTAGATTCTTATATATTTATTTATTTATGATCGGTAACATAATAAGTTAATATAGAAAACCTAATAACATCGTCGAAGTTCATCAAGAGAAATCCTTTGACAATTCTCAGTCGGCGTACCATTTAGAATTTCCACGTAATCGTTAAAATTAAGTCAGACGTCCCCTGTGCCACTGAGACGTGAAAAGCCGTGAACCCGAAAACATCAAAGTACTTTGATCTACAAGCGACAAATCAAGCAATGAGTTAATTAAACATCAATTTGACATCGTTTCCCTTTCAAAATTATTTGCTTTGGTTATAATTTTGCGATATTTGATATTTATAAATATACTCGTATATTACTCACTAATATTAATTGTAATTATTGTAGGTCGTGAAGTGGCAAGAAAAGTATTGAACAAACAAATAAATGTGTCGTTTAGAATCAGAAGTGGTCACCTCCACTTTGCAATTATCTAAGTCTCATAACTTTAAACTATTGTACTATAGCATACATTTTAATTTTTTTAGCTTTCTATACTAATTGTATTCAAACTCTACAGATACCTAAATGTTTCATAGTCTCTGCAATAAGCTCAAAATGGAAAATTGGGTATACCCATAAAAATTGCAAAGTGGAGTTGACCACTTCTGATTTTAAACGACAAAAATTTTCTATACAAATAGTAAAATCATTGATTGTCTGATTGATTGAATCATTGATCACACAACCAATGATAAGTAAAAAAAAGTTATGTACGTTATATAGATAAATACTATCGTTACTTGCTGAACCAGCAACGTTCACGTTGACTAAGTTTGGACTAAGTTGAGTAATTTTCCAAACCGGTAATAGTTTTGACATTCATAAGCGACTTCTGAGAACTTAAACGGAATACAGTATTTTGATTTTTTTCTTTGGCAAGCAATCTGTCAGTAGATTATTACTGCCATGATCGAGTCGCAGTTGCAGTTAGAATTTCCACGTAATCGTTAAAATTAAGTCAGACGTCCCCTGTGCCACTGAGACGTGAAAAGCCGTGAACCCGAAAACATCAAAGTACTTTGATCTACAAGCGACAAATCAAGCAATGAGTTAATTAAACATCAATTTGACATCGTTTCCCTTTCAAAATTATTTGCTTTGGTTATAATTTTGCGATATTTGATATTTATAAATATACTCGTATATAACTCACTAATATTAATTGTAAGTATTGTAGGTCGTGAACTGACAAGAAAATTATTGAACAAACAAATATATCTGAATGTTAAAATTTTCTATACAAATGATAACATCAAAGTAAATATAGATGTTTATTTTATCGTTGCCATATGATCACTGTTAGTTTAAAAGGTCGCTTAACCAATGGTAAGTAAATTTAAAAAAGTGTGTGTGCACTTATGTACCCGCGTTAGAAGTTATACTTCTTTGGCGTAACAAGATAAAAATCTTATCTTTCGCCTTATTCTACGTTTGTAGAAAAAACGACACTAACAATAGATAAAAGGTATTTAATACATTGAAAGTTTATTATACAAAGAAATACAAACAACAAATACAAAGAAACAAAATGTTGATTATAGTTAACTTCAGGGTGTCGGTTTTTCGTAACGGTGTGCGCGCGCATCGTAATAACTTCAGGGTGTCGGTTTTTCGTAACGGTGTGCGCGCGCATCGTAATAACTTCAGGGTGTCGGTTTTTCGTGACGGTGTGCGCGCGCATCTATTAACTTCTGGGTGTCGGTTTTTCGTAACGGTGTGCGCGCGCATCATTAAAAATTTACTCTCATCATTGTTCCCTTACGCGCCAAAAGAAGTATAACTTCAAAAACTTATGTACGTTAAATAGATAAATAGTATTGTTACTTGCCGGTTCTTCACGTTGACCAAGTTATCTTCCAAACCGATAGTAGTTTTGATATTGATAAGCGACTTCTGAGAACTTAAACTGAATACAGTATTTGAGTATTCTTTTGGCAAGCAATCTTCTAGTAGATTATTATTACTGCCATTATCGAATAGTTAAGTATAAAGTTTATTGCGACCATTTCAATGTTTTTTAACAAGATGGTAGTGTTGTTAGAACTTTCCATGGAGATTTGTGGCAAGTCAGAAACCATGCTCCGTGGTATTATTTCCCCATCCACCGTGCGCACTATAACCATACTATATTACGTAAGACACCACCAATATTACAAAGTATAGAGTTAAATGACACAAGACTCACACGTGTACACACACGTACACACGCTCACACATCGCGCACGCACATCATATACATACAACGCGGCCGCGCGCACGCGCAAAATTAATTATTTTACAATATTGTAAATAAACTCATATACGTAATGTCTCATAGACGAAATGTAAAACGCATTACTTCATAATTGGCACTATGTAATTATATTCATATGTTTTTAAAATACCATGATTGTGCTGTGAAGTTCTCATGAAATAAATAAATAAAGATTATACAAGTCCATTATATGACATACTAAGATTCCGTCAAAAACTTGACTTTAATTCGATATGTATTTTGAATTTTTTTATGCAACCGACAAAAAATCAAATTAAACTTAGTTACTCCTGTTTTCGTTCCCATATTGTCACTGTAAGTTTAAGAGGTCACTTGCCTCTTCACGACCAGTAATAAATGTACTTATTATGTATTCTTTGAACATTTCCTATGTAACTGATAAAGTCAAAGTAAATATTCCAATTTTGTCATTCCCATATTGTCACTGTAAATTCAAGAGCTCGTTTATTACTTCATCATCAATAAAAATATAGTTTTTATGTATAATAAAGATAATAAATTATGTCTATAAATATTAAATATCACAATTTTTTATTAGCTTTAGTAGTGTTCATTTCAAGGTGTTCATTTCAGAAGCTATGAAGTTACCAGTCCTCTTAATTCAACTGTTATCCGTCCAACAAGTAGACCTTTAAAGAATCCAAACAGTAAACACAGTAAATCTCAATTCAAGTGAACAGGTAGCGGTGGGACCTAATTAAGTAATTCCTTCCGTTTGTACTACGACAAAGCTTTTACTTAATGACAATTTAATGCGATGGGTAAACTCCGCGTGAGTACATCTTAGATTGCAACCCTTACTTCTTATTTGGCATTATGTAGGTCGTCTGTATTTTGTATGAATAAAACTTATGAATGAATAATGAAGGTATAAATAAAATGTTAATACTCCATTTGAAGGCTTTACAAAACATATACCAAGCAATTGGTTAATAAAAAAAATCATATAATTAAAATTAAACATAGCCCTGCGTATTCGTGAGTTATATGAGAGAAATGAGAGATCTTAATAAGATAAAATACGGGTGTACCAAGTTCTATAGTGATCGATCAGGCAGTATCAGAGATTATAAATCTAGTATTTATACATAACAACATATATAACTAATATTATAAATGCGATTGTGATTTTATTGTTTCTTATAGGTTCATGCTTTAACTACATAACCGATTATCATGAAATTTTGCAATCACGTCTCAGGGTACAACAATAACAATACAGGGTACACCTGCCGGATCGGGTAGAAGTATCGCAGAAGCAGTTCTTAACCGTGTCGAATTGTGAATCTAAAACATGCTTGAATCCACCTGAACACTCATAAAAATTTCATCAATATATGTCCAGCCATTTAAGAGGAGTTCTGTCACATACACACGGACAGAAGAATTATATATGTAAATATTATATTATATAAACTGCAAGGTTTGTAAAGATGTATGAATGTTGTTAATGGTTCAAGCAGAAGCTATTGAATGTTGACGAAACTTTGCAGTAATATCGATTAGTTGGAAATGGTCAAGACGCTGTGGATTGGTGTACTGATTATGCCCATACCATTTTTTAGAAGATGTCAGTTATCCACGAAAACCGAATGTCTATCTATGTTTGTAAAAATATGTTCCTATACTATAAAGTTAATCCCGATCGAGTTTCTGCCGGTTCTTCTCGATGACTGAATAAAGTATTTTTGATTTGATTTGATGAATGTAGAATGAAGAATGTAGCGTGTATTGAATCGATAACATAAACAATATAGACAACATTTGTCTATGATAATAGTGAAAAAGAAACGTCATTTGGTATTAGGTTTTGAAACTATGTGAACTAATATACTCTCGGTGTGGCATCTGTATGAAAACTATTGATTGAGACTACTTTCCTACTGTATTATACTTAAATGAAATCCGAAACTTTATTTAATAGAACATAACCGTAAGAATGTAGCGTGTATTGAATCGATATCGTGTATAATAGGCCCCAGAATCCGTTCCCTTAATAGATCGCTATTCTTGTTCAATATTGGACGTGAATAGTGTAGTTGATAGCCTAAACTAACTCAATAAATTACAAGTGGCCGCCGAGGTCACTAACAAACAGACTCCTATTTGAAATGTGCTTACAAATAACATGTATGTATATAGATTCAAAAGGCCCTTTCACGGGAGGCGGCCTACAGGCCTTCCGGCGGCAGCACAGAAGGCGCAGTGCAGCTTCGTAGCTGTGCAAGCCGCTGCCTTGTGGCCCGGCTGCCCGCACCGGAAGCAGAGGTCGCTCTGGTCCAACTCCGAGGGGCACGAAGCCCGGGTGTGACCCACGGCGAAGCACCTGAAACAGCGCAAAGGCTTCTGCTCCAGGAGCCGCACGCGGGCCCCACACATTTTCTCGGAATTGCGATTAAAATCATTAAAATAAATATCTTAACGTTCTTAATAACATGGCTAGCAGTGTAAAATATAATGGTGCGACCATTGGCGCGCGGTCGGCCGCCAATTACCCTATTGGCAACAATTGTTGTGCGACGCTGCCCGTCGTCCTATCATTGATGCTTTCATATCTAGTTGCCAGTGACACACTATTCAAATTTTAATATACTTGTCAAACAGAATTACATAATGCTCCCGACACAAGAATCTAAATTATATCACACTGCCAGTGCCGGCTTATCGCCGATGGGAATTCCCATAGGTAACTTCTCAAAAATTAATTAATTTTTGATTCCACAAATTAGCCTTTTTAAATAATTAATTTTCCAAAAATGTTTTATAGTTTTTTTATATCATAGGAGACAAACGAACAGGTGGGTCACCTAATGTTAAGTGATCACCACCGTCCAATGACAATAGCAACATCAGAGGAATCGCAAGTGTGTTGCCAGCCTTTATTTGAGGGTAGGTGAAAGGAGTGGGAAGGGCCGGGAGGGGAGTTTGGCCTCCGGTGCTCTCACTGACCGAACGAAACGCAACAATGCAAGCACTGTTACTTCACGTAGGTCAGTCATTGTCCTCCTGACGGAGAGGCCCTCTATCCCAAGACTGGGCAAGTCGATCTCCTGCCTTGCCTTGAGCAAAATGTCCTTATATGGTGTCCCCTGGGTCCTCGCTGCGGTCTGCAGTGTAACAACCACTGCAGCCGTGCGCGGAACCGAGGGGTACTTCGTCTTAGGACGGCTCTTGGCAGCAGCAGGAGCCGAGACCACCGCCTTAGACGCCGAGGGAGTGGTAGGAACTACCGCAGCCTTCTTCGCCTTTCTCTTTTTCTGACGACGGGACACAGTCGTCCAAGTCGTCGCGTCCGGAGCCGACGTGGCAGGGAGTGGGGCCCAGTCCATTCCCAGGACCGACTCCTGGGGACTCAGTCCCAAGTTATGAGGTAACAAACATAAAAAAAAATACAGAAAAAAAACATTCAAATTGAGAACCTCTTCCATTTTTTGAAGTCGGTTAAAAATAACAGAATTACCATACACCATTTTGCCGAATTTCGTCTGCTTAATGGCTGATTAATAAAAAGCGATTGTCATTCCGTTAAATGTACACTTTTATCTTCAGAGCTTATGATTATTCACATAATGATTTCTCAGGCATTATATACCCTGGATATATTTTGGGGTGTAAGGGGTGTCAAATAACATCTTAGACTTGAGACACCCAAGCCAACCTCACCTGCACGTGGTGCACCCTGCTGAATAACGAACGAGGCAATGGCGAAAGCGGGGTGGTAGGGTTTTACAGCCTGACTGGGTCGCAACCACCATGTATATGGCGAAAAAGCCCGTCATAGTGATTTGCTTCTGCGGGTCGCGTTTCGGAATCAGCCTGTGCATATCCTGCCTTGCAATGCATGCCTTTAGCAGGCCGACATGACAGCGGCGACCGGCGATGGATACTGTCTTACTCGATGGTCGCCATTGTTTTTGGATTCTACTGTGCTTACCATCAGGTAAAGAGCAGTTATTTTGCCATGCTACAAAAAAAAAAGAAAGAAAAGTCGGCACAAATCTGACATTCTCACCTATGCTGCCCAGCGAGCTAGAAATCCCAAAGGATTCCCCGCGAGAAAAAAGGGTACAATAATAAGGTATAGGGTATTTTATCCCAAGAAATAGTTCTGTTTTTGAGGTCTAAGGCAGTAGAATGAAAGGTGGTTTTAATGTAAATATAATCGTTCTTCTTAGTCTACAAATGATAGGGCTTTATAATAATTTCTATGTATTTAAGGAAACATGTTTCTTTTTTTTTACTTTATCCGTGTAATTACAAAAAAGTTAACTACGTATTAAATACATGGTTTAAAAGGTTTCGTAATAAATGCATCGCGCTCGCCCGAGGCAAGTTCGCGTTATCCTTTTTCACAAGTTTAACCTAACGTTACCAAAGCGAGACAAAAGAGCAAGATGGCGAACATTCAGTGACCGCGGTGCATTTATTAAGGGACACTTTTAAAGCCAGGGTTCAATACGTATTTAACTTTTTTGTAATAACACCGTATAGGTTTTAGCGCTTGACCACAATCCCATCTGGTGTTAAATGGCGACGTGTTCTAATATGGTAAACACGCCAAACGTAAGGAGGACTGGGTCTTAAGTGAAGCTGTCGGAATACACCAACAGGTGCTTAGCGACAGATTTCCAACTTGAGGGTTGCAGCTAACCAGGTAGACTATGTACAACTCAACACTCAGTTGTAAGGTTTTTTTATTTTATTTTAGCAAGGCGCAATGACTGCACTATGTCTCATGGTAAGCACATTACAATCCTAAAATTCTGTTTTTGAGGTCTAAGGCAGTAGAATGAAAGGTGGTTTTAATGTAAATATAATCGTTCTTCTTAGTCTACAAATGATAGGGCTTTATAATAATTTCTATGTATTTAAGGAAACATGTTTCTTTTTATTTTTTTTTATCCGTGTAATTACATAAAAGTTAAATACGTATTAAATACATGGTTTAAAAGGTTTCGTAATAAATGCACCGCACTCGCCCGAGGCAAGTTCGCGTTATCCTTTTTCACAAGTTTAACCTAACGTTACCAAAGCGAGACAAAAGAGCAAGATGGCGAACATTCAGCGACCGCGGTGCATTTATTAAGGGACACTTTTAAAGCCAGGGTTCAATACGTATTTAACTTTTTTGTAATAACACCGTATAGGTTTTAGCGCTTGACCACAATCCCATCTGGTGTTAAATGGCGACGTGTTCTAATATGGTAAACACGCCAAACGTAAGGAGGACTGGGTCTTAAGTGAAGCTGTCGGAATACACCAACAGGTGCTTAGCGACAGATTTCCAACTTGAGGGTTGCAGCTAACCAGGTAGACTATGTACAACTCAACACTCAGTTGTAAGGTTTTTTTATTTTATTTTAGCAAGGCGCAATGACTGCACTATGTCTCATGGTAAGCACATTACAATCCTAAAACAATCTCGACCACCGAGTGACACACTAGCCATCGCCAGTCGCCGCTGTCATGCCGGCCTGCGAAAAGCTGGATATGCACAGGCTGATCCCGAAACACCACCGCAGAAGCGACTTACTATGATGGGCTTTTTCGCCATATACATGTCAGGCTGCAAAACCCTTCTACTCCGCTGTCGCCATTGTCTCGTTTGTTATTCAGCAGGGTGCATCACGTGGAGGTGAGGTTGGCTTGAGTGTCTCAAGTCTTAGATGTTATTGGACACCCCTTACACCCCCCCTAAAGGTTTCAAGGTTTCAAATGTACGTCTATCGAGGCTGTGTCTGAACACGCTATCAACTTTACATATACTTTTGATTTTAATAATAATCATTATTATAATTAACATCGTCATCGACATGCCCACAAATAAAGCGAAAACTTTCTTCTTTGAAGAACGTGTACTAATTAATTCCAAAGAGACTTTTGTAATCAACGTAACTTTAGCAACAAGTAATGGGGAAAAGAAAATAAAATATTTCCTCGTTAAAAAAAAAGACGCTGTAAATTTTATTTCTGAATTATCACTAATTACGACCGGGAGATGGCCGTTCGGAAATTTCAAACGGGATGAAGGGCCGGAACGCTTCAATAGCAGTTGATGGTTCCTTGACAACTTAGATTACTTGGATGTTTTTTTTATTAATTGCCGATTTTATGTATAATGTAATGAGGCTGTATTGACAGCAACAAAATATACCTCAAGCTTTTATTCTTCTATTGTAACTTATTATTGAATTAATACAGAGACATAGAGTACATCGGGATTTATCCATATCATGCCGACCTACAAGCATCTCTGCAGCTGGAAAATATGATTTGTGAATTAAGTGTGTGGTATTCCACTTCCTGATTATACACTAAAATAATAGAATACACAGCGTAATATCTTAAGTATAGGAGAAAAAATTAATCACGTCGACGCCGCGATGCGACGGTGGAAAGACTAATTGCCTAATAAGTCATCGACAGTAAACGTTAGCCAATTAGCTTTGAACGCTTCAATAGCAGTTGATGGTTCCTTGACAACTTAGATTACTTGGATGTTTTTTTTATTAATTGCCGATTTTATGTATAATGTAATGAGGCTGTATTGACAGCAACAAAATATACCTCAAGCTTTTATTCTTCTATTGTAACTTATTATTGAATTAATACAGAGACATAGAGTACATCGGGATTTATCCATATCATGCCGACCTACAAGCATCTCTGCAGCTGGAAAATATGATTTGTGAATTAAGTGTGTGGTATTCCACTTCCTGATTATACACTAAAATAATAGAATACACAGCGTAATATCTTAAGTATAGGAGAAAAAATTAATCACGTCGACGCCGCGATGCGACGGTGGAAAGACTAATTGCCTAATAAGTCATCGACAGTAAACGTTAGCCAATTAGCTTTCCCACTGCCGATGTTATAGATGGTTTTTCTAAATATTAGAAACTGTAACAAACTGGTCGTCCCATGTTTCAGACTTAGCAAAACCAGTACTAGTTTCTTAGGTAATAGTGTTAGGTTTTACAATAAAGTCCCAAAATATACTACCGATTTGCCGGACTGTAGTTTTAAGCGCCACGTCAAGCGGGTTTTAATGTCCAGAGGCTATTATAGAGTGGATTAATATGTGAACGATTGTAATATCTGGAATTAACTCTGTGCATCCACTAAAAACGATTGTAACGTATAATGTATTCGAAATATATACGTGTTAAAAAGATGTACCCGATGGAGTTTCTTGCCGGTTCTTCTCGATGACTGGGTTGTTTCCGAACCTGCGGTAGTTTTGACGTTCATAAGTGCCTTCTTAAGGCGTAAACTGAATAAAGTATTTTTGATTTGATTTGTTTATTTTAGCTTAAACTTTTGTCCGGGGCTTCACTCGTATTAATATAGTTTTGAATTATTTCTAGGTGGGGTTTAAGGGGTGTCGAATAACATCTAAGACTTGAGACATCCAAGCCAACCTCACCTGCACGTGGTGCAGCCCGCTGAATAACGAACGAGGCAATGGCGAAAGCGGGTAGGGTTTTACAGCCTGACTGGGTCGCAACCACCATGTATATGGCGAAAAAGCCCGTCATAGTGATTCGCTTCTGCGGTTCGCGCATCGGGATCAGCCTGTGCATATCCAACTTTTTGCAGGCCGGCATGACAACGGCGGCCGGCGATGGATAGTGTGTCACTCAGTGGTCGTCACTGTTTTTGGATTATACTGTGCTTACCATCAGGCACAGACGTATTAATGGCCTTAATGTTTTAATTTATAAATTAAATGATTGTCAATGTCGATTATTCTTATTAATTGTAAGTTCGATCAGTCTCGAACAGATGACGTTTTAGTTTAAATTAGTTTGTTAAAAAAATGTTATAGATACCTCATAGATGGTGCCACGTTTTAATTTTCGTAATTTTAATTTAACATGTAATAGCTCAGCCACATCAACGCGTGGCCGGGTCAGCTTGTCGTAATAATATTTTTATGTACACAGGAAAAAAACAAGGCATCACACCGCTTGCAGATATGTATCTGCGGCAAGACAACACATATCGCTGAACTAATGGTGTTTCTAAATATCGTAGTTTAATGTAACTTTAACAACTTTATACTCAACGAAGCTGTCATGAAAATCCATAAAAAAATTATGCCACAAAAAAGTAAAAACTGAATATCTCAAAATATATCGATCATAAAGATTTACTTTAAAAGCCTTTATAGAAGAAAATTACACTCCCTATAAACGTTTCATTAACATTTTCCCTCTAGGTTCAGTTGTTAATAAAATAACAACAACAAAAAAAACACGAAATTTCTTAATTCTTGTTGTTTGTAGTGACCTGTGCTTCTTAATCGGTGTGAGTTACAGTTAAGTCGCAATAGATGCTATTATAGAGTGAGTGAACTATATATATATCTATCCTGAATGCGAACGATATGATCGCATAAAGGGCCGCCCAGTTATAAAAAAATTCAAAGCAGTAATTTATATGTGAAATTTTCTTACCTTTTGAGATAGTATTTGGTATTAATATTAAGACCTAAAATTTTGACTATGGTCGAATGTCGACCACTGGATGCACACTAGTTAATATTAAGAGTTAAAATTTTAGGCTGTTTTTATTTACATATTTCTAACAATATTTTGCTTCGGGATTAAAGAAAAAAATACTTAATAGACTGTGAAGAGCTGAATTCAAAAAGTGACAATCATATTTCCCAAAGCAAGCTACTAACATTGAAATAAACGTGCAATTTAATATGAATATAAAATGCATAATTCCAAGTGCTGCACTTTGTTAAGCGTCCACTAAACCCGGAGCGTGGTATACGTAAAGCGGACACAATTTAATTTCATAATACACTTGTTACATTCAAAGCACGTATGTAAATTTCGCTTTGTAGTTTCACTTTATTTAAATTAACGCAATATAATTTAGAAATTGTCTTTTGAAAGTGTGATAAATATTATCTAGTACATTTTATTTCAGTAGTGACTAATATTTTCTGTAATGTAAAATTAATTAATGAATTTTCCTTTAATTTAAGTATTGCTTAATGTAGATATTCCCTATGAGAAACAAAGTTTACTGTTTGTTCTAAACTTATGTTATTCTATCATTTATGAATTCGTATAATTTTTTATTCATAACTTTATATTATGTAACGGTGATGTTATCTAATTAATTAACAATATATTTATACAAATATTATGTACTAACTTCTGCCCGCGATTTCGTCCGCGCGAAATTGTCACTTTGGGCTAACGCTAACAAGTAGCGGAGGCTCTCAAAAAAAAGAAGAAAAAAACCTGATTTTGAAACCTTCTACAACATTGCTCCGCTCCTATTGGTTTTAGCGTGATAATATATAGCCTAAAGCCTTCCTCAATAAATGAGCTATCTAACACTGAAAGACTCAAATCGGACTAGTAATTCCTGAGATTAGCGCATTCAGGCAAACAAACAAACCCTCTAGCTTTATAATTTTAGTATAGATATAATGCCTTCAGTTTTATTTGATTCTGATTTGCATCTTATTCGAATGAATGTACGGTGTAAATTCCAATTACATATTATAAATGAGTTTTTAATAATAACCCTGGTTTATTATATCTCTTTCTATGTTTATATTTTTGTCAATATGTTTTTTTTTTTATCGGAGCTCGGCAAATTGACTTTACTGTCCCTGATGGTGAGCACAGTATAATCTAAAAACAATGGCGGCTACCGAGAGACATACTATCCCTCACTGATCGCCGCTGTCATGCCGGCCTGCAAAAATGTCTCTTCACGTTACGCTTGAAGGACCCCATATTATGGCTTATGTTATGAATTTGTATGTTGTAAGTGAAGTATTAATAATAATAATAAATTTATTTATTTGACCTCACAATTAGATTCTTACTACTATACAATATTGTTTATGAACAAAAAAAAAAGAAATAGTATACATTTTACAGAACAGTAAATTTATAGTGCAAATTAATGTGAGGTCTGGAGTCTGAAAAAGGTTCAACGACCTGAACTACAGATCTCCAGTAAAACTTAAAAAAAATTTTATTCGACTACGCAAACAAATGATATTCTTCGAGTGTTTCTTTTTATTGCCTGATGGTAAGCACAGTACAGTCAAAAAACAATGGCGACCACCGAGTGACACACTATCCATCGCCGGTCGCCGCTGTCATGCCGGCCTGGAAAAAGCTGGCTATGCACAGGCTGATCCCGAAACGCGACCCGCAGAAGCGAATCACTATGATGGGCTTTTTCGCCAAATGCTTGGTGGTCGCGACCCAGTCCCCTACCACTCCGTTTTCGCCATTGCCGCGTTCGTTACTCAGCAGGGTGCACCACGTGCAGGTGAGGTTGGTTTGGGTGTCTCAAGTCTTAAGATGTCATGCGACACCCCTTACACCCCATTACACCCCAGTGTATCCCTATGCTACAGTTTGTGTATACACGTTTGACACGCATTGTTGCCTTAACAGTTTTGTGAATTTTACCATTATGAGCTAATGTTACACTCGCTTTAATAATGCAAGATATGTATATAATAATTCATCAAGACGTCGTCTGTTTATCAAAAAATAATGTTTTTGTAGTCGAATTTCACATTTGTCTTTGCTAATGAATATATGTAAAAATACCCAAATGAGATGATTAGATAAGGACCAAAGTTGTTAAAATAGATGAAGGTATTTATAATATAGCTGATACAATCTTAACGATAGCTCAATCTTGGAAAGCTGAATCTATGTTCAAGTAGATAAAATGTAATAAGAAAGATCATGTCAGGCGTACATTTGCAAATTGTTAAACACAACCACAAGCTGATTGCCAAATATTTATTATGAGCTTTTGGAACGCTACTGGGTAAATGGTAGCGCATTCAGACCACGCATTAATCGATGTAAGTTAGAATCTTGCTATTCTTTTGATGCGTGTTGAAACCATAGCATACGGCTTCTTTGAATGGCTGTCTGGATATCTATCACTTCTAAGCAGAAAACCTGTCGCCAAGTATTTATACCAGCAGATGTATTTGAGAGTCAGGCCTCCTCTACTTTTAGCCTGTTTAATTGTTTAATATCAGATGATATTATGGTCAAATTCTAATACTTATAAAGTATATAAAACATTCTGATTCCAATAACTGTAAATATATACGTTCTTTTAATTTAATCTTAACCTAAGTTTTACTTTTATTTTAACTTTTATTCAAGTTTCAAATCATCTTTTTAGTGAAGCTATAGGACTGCGTTCAGTGGTGAGTTTTCTGAGAAGATTTTTTTTATGTCATAGGAGGCAAACAAACTGGTGGGTCACCTGATGTTAAGTGATCACCACCATTTATAGACGTGTTTGGGGGAGGGGAGGAAGAGAAGTAGGAGGAGAGGAAGAGAGGCAGAGAGGCAAAGGGGATGTGGGCCTCCGGCGCTCTCACAAACCGAACGAAACACAACAATGCAAGCACTGTTACTTCACGTCGGTGTTCTGTGAGAGGGTGGTACTACACCGGGTGAGCCGATCCATTTATGCTGGAACCAGTAATAGCTTCTGTTTGGCTCTACCACCTATATTCGCTTATTTATATTAATCACCAAACTATTATAAAATGATAATTAAACTCGTTTGAGAATTATGCCATGTAAATATAATTGTAAACTTCTTTGAAAATGTAAAGGATAATTTGAAAAACGAAGCTAGGAAACGTTTTCTGAGGTCTGTTCTATCAGACAAAAGACGGTTTTGGCAGCCGAAATGAGATAAGTCCCGGAAGGGTTCGCTGTGGAGGTGTCGATATAATCGAGGGGGTCTTGGTATTGTATCGCGGGGCCGTAACAGAATGGGCCCGATCAGTGCTTTCGAGAGATAAATAGTTTCATTATGACCGGCTTTTGGTCTTCCACGAGACTGTGTGCAGTATATGGAGAATCTTAAGATATTTAGACGAAAAAGCAGTACTTTTTATACGAAAAACTTACTTTTATAGAAATTACATTATTGCATTGTAAATCAACATGTATTCCCTTACATATATGGCAATAATCGTATGTATAGTGACGTACAGACATCATTTGTAACACCAACAATTACTTATGATCACTTAACGGCCACGGTACTGCACTGATCTCCCGGATGATTGTTACTGTTTTTGGATTGCACTATACTTGCCATCAGGTACAGTGCTTTGTCACGTCGAATAAAAAGATCATAATATACAAATCAGTATTACCAATGTTTTATAATTATCACACTGATATTAATAGTAACTTTGGATCACCTCCGCCTTCGCTTTAGTACAATATATTAATTTAACGTCGTAAGTGCCTAAACAATTTAGGTACATCTTTTTGTGCTTTGGTATTTATAGTTAGTTCATCAAGCTATGGTAAAACTATGACACCATTTTTTAATGTAAGACATCCATAGCGACGGCTCTGGCTGACTTTTGGCGTGGCGACGCGTACCAACGGCAAGATTCGCCATAATATTTGAAGTGAAACATCTATAACGGCACGTCAGACCGACTATTGTCGTGGCGACGTGTCGCCATGCTATATGATCATGATTTTATGTATTTAATGAATATAAATGTTTATTCTATAAACGTGCATCTTTTTCTTGAAACAATTATTAATATAAAATTTTTGATTGTCATATTTATTTCTTGTAGTAAATTATCCTTTTATGCCTATTACACATTTACCAGCATTCCCGCGACGGCTACCATTTTTTTTAGTGCGTATATTTTACGTCTGTGGCATTTTCTAAAATACTCATTGAAATTAACCTTACCAAGGTAGTTTTTATCTTCATTAATGTACAACATAAATATATAAACATAGGTACATTTAAATGCATAACAATACATACTATATTCGTCAAAATAAAAGCAAATATTTTAGATTTAAAGTTAGATTTAAAATATTAGAGATAAAAATTGCTGTGTGTTATCCTTAGGAGATAAATATATATGGTATAACATTATTTTTATATATCTCATAAAGTTTAGCCAGCGTTATGTAAGCGCTCGTAAACGCCTGCTTACGACTTCATTAGAATATGTAAACTCTACTATATAGAAATATAATATATGTACATTGTGCATTACGGAAGAATTTTTTGTAATAGAATAGAAGAAACCTTACGGAAGAAATTCTAAATAGCAAAGCCGTATCAAAATCCATTGCATAATTTAAAAAATGTTTGAGTATGAGTTAGACATCATAAAACAAAATTTTTACATTGTTTTATATTCGTATGTAGCTTGAAAAACTATGAAATTATAGTACCGCTTTTATGAATTTAAAGCAGTTTAAAACAGTAACTAAATCATATAATGTGAAAGAAAATGTAACTTTATAAAGTAGTTGAGTTTCTGTAGTGATTTTTGAGAACGTGAAACAATGTTATGTATAATTTTACTATATACAGTTGCTAAATAAAGGAGAAGCATACCAGACGGAGTCATTATTTTGCCAACAGATGGCAGCACAATCGATTACGGTCCGTGTCGGAAGCGAACGGCGCAATTTGCGATTCCCTCGCCCGTGAAATCTACTGAAATGAATAAAACTATCTAAGAAAACGAACACTTGAATGGTTCGAATATTGTGTAAAATGTTTGGAAAAACTAAGGACAGTTTCATTTCATTTCAACAAATTTTCGCCTTTCTGTTTTTTCTAATAGTATTTCTAGATACTTTCTTTTACATTGTATTTGTTACTTACCGATTTATTATGCTTATCCATTTCACTTTCGTATTACAGGAGGCATGATATACCTTCTTAATTGACCGTTTTTTTTAATTATTTGCTTATTTATCGAGAATAAATATAGGCTATCACACTATAATCCTTAAAAGTGCGCAGAGACTTTCTGACAGAGAGAGAAGGTATTCTGCAGTAGGGCCGGGTAATATGCGGTATCGGGTTCAAAGGCCGGTTGGCCTAAGAGTACCGAGTATTACCGAAATTGCTTGAGCTATGAATACATATGTCAGTCAGCAAGCTTCCATGCTAGGCATCTTATTCATGTAATAGCTTCCAATACAATAGGTGTACTTTTTATAACATTTATTTAAACATTAGCTGATGCCCGCAACTCTGTCCGCGTCCTTTATTACCTTAACAATATATTTTACATTCAGAGCTATACAGTAGAAAACTTAAGAATCACACCGCTTGTCCCACTTCGCCTCGACAAAAAATACCACAGAGTGCGTAATGTTAAAATTTTATATTAGATAAATGATATAAAATCTATATCTATATCATTTACGTAATGATCTAAAGAAATTAAACTTTTAAAAAAAACGAAATCTATGAAGTTTTTTTTTGAGTGATGCATGCAAAACGGCAAGCAATCAGCAAGCAAAAATCAAATTAAAGCAATCTATCATTTTCTTTATATAATTTTATATTTTTAACATACATTTGTAACCAACGTTTACAGGCGAGATCAGTCGGTAAATGATTAAAAACCAATCACGGACACCTTTCAAAAAGCTAGCCACTAATACGGTACACTGTTATCGTATTCAGACCCCATTAAGGGTGCGGTTTTACTATCAGCGTCATGCTATAAATATAAAAATATTATTGTTTGTACTTCTTTCTACGTACAGTATTTTTTTACTGTCGGTGTACTTTAGATTTTCATTTCTTTAAAATGTTTATATTATGTTAATAAGCAGAAGGCTTCTTTTCATAAAACTCAAATTTTATTAAACACATGGTAGTCTCTACCGCTTTTTTTAAAGCTGACTACGGTATTGGCCTGACAAGCCTTTACAGTTTCACCGGACTACTTATTACATTGAAAATAAATAAGAAAAATATATAGCATTGCATATGTATTATTAATATGTTATTTGCAGGTTTAGAGAGAGAGGGATGAAGAAAGAGTATTGAGTTCTCTCAATCTCGCTTCTGGGAGGGTGAAAGAGACAGAGAGAGGTAAAGAAGGAAAGAGAGATTACATTCACATATATAATGTATATGTACATACATTATAAATATACTTTTGTTTATTTACAGTTTTCAAGGTGTTGACTGATGATAGACTTAAAATTCTTGAAAATAATATTATCAAGATGACTTTATTAATCACTGTATTTTTACATAAGATTTCACGCGAACGAAATCGCGGGCACAGCTATTGATAATATTATTTTCAAGAATTTTAAGTCTATCATCAGTCAACACCTTGAAAACTAAAAATGATAGCAATGTATTTTATTACTTTTTTTTATTACGTATTTTTTTCACGAAAATCCAAAAAGTACAGACACAATAGATTTACATTCTTATTATATGTATAGATTGTTTTATCAAGCATATATTCAATGAAATATGTAGCAAAACTTCAGTAAATAGAATTTGAAGAGAGTAGCGCTAAAATTCGAGTTATTATTTTTCAAGTTGAAAGGATTTTCGCTTAGAAAAGTTTTGTAGGTAAATTGATCGATTTGCAGAAGCTCAGATTTTAATCTACCTAATTTTAATTAAAAGATATAATAAATATATATACTTTTAGAGGTAATTTTGAAGGAAAAATAGCTTCTAAGAAAATACATACGAGCACAATTAAATTATTTAAGTCCGAATCTAATTCAGCTTTTTTATTATAATCATTCAGTTGTGAACGATAATTAATATTGATATAATCGAGATACAAAGAGCAAATATATATATTTTCGAGTTGCAAAAAAAATGCTGATATACCTTGTACGTAATAACTAGTTATTTTGACTATGGGCTGTAATTTAGAGTAATGGAGGTATTAAGGTCTTAAAGAGAAGAGATTAAGGGTACCTTTTGATTTTAGAGATTTGACCGAGATTCTACTGTATAATACTTTATTTTTCATACATCAATAGTTTTGTTAAAACGCTGTCGCTTATGATTGAAGCTTAATTCGTTTCCAGTAAGACCACACCTCTAATCCTAATTGGATAGGAAGGACTTGGAAGGTGCATAGTAGTCTACACACGTAATTGAAACAATGACATTGACCACGTATTGTATCTATAATGCATTGTTCACTAAATATACTGAACCATGTCCAAATACTCGTATATGTTACTAAGTATTATATTCGGGCAACGGGCAACTTAAGATGCAGGTAAGATGTTACGTATCACTAAACTGAGCTAATCTTTATATCATTTGTAATTGATTAAAATTCTGTTTAAAGATCCTCCGGCCTTCAAGAATCCGCATATATTGAAGTAGGAATATTTATTTATGATTAGGTAATGGAGATGTTTTATCGGTATTGAATATCACTGTAAAATTAATTCTCAATGGTCTATATTAATTTTCAATAGTAACACACTTATTGGAGCATTAAACTATTACGTGTAAAAATTACATCTGTAATTTAACATGTGTTCATAATATTCAACAATAAATATTCTTCGACTACGTCGTGACGTCACAACAGTACCGTTCTTTGATTATCTCCTCTATTACCTATTATCTCTATGTAACTGTCTTACTACTTTTAAGTAATTTTGCTACTGATTTTCAGACAAAATATATTATAATAAGGTGAATTACTTCTTTTTTTTTAATGTAGCACAGCAAAGTGACTGCACTGTGTCTGATAGTAAGCACAGTACAATCCAAAAACAACGGCGATCACCGAGAGATACGCCCTCCTCCGGCGGTCGTCGTTGTCATGCCGGCCTGCGTAAATGTCTCTTCACGTTACGCATGTTATAAGAAGGAGGGAACACACTAGCCGGGAGATTGTTCCACAGCTTAACGGTACGGCAAACATAAGATGCAGCGAACTTTTTAGTTCGTGCCCAGATAGGAGTTACCGTAAAACTGTGGCTCCGAAGACCAGCGTGTGTGGTTCGGTTGTGAAAAGGAGTGGAAGGGATTAATTTTAATAACTCTTCAGAAGACTCGCCATGATACAGACAGTAGAATAGGCTCAGTGAGGCAATGTCTCTGCACAACTGAAGCGGTTCTATAAACTCTGTAATGTCTGCATCATTAACAATGCGGACAGCTCTTTTCTGCAACCTATCCAGGGTATCCAGTAGGTATTTAGCGGAGCGGTCCCAGAGGTGCGAATAGTATTCCACCCAAGGCCGAATTTGTACTCAATCCCAGGGATTACATCGGGAATGTAATCTCCACTGCAACAGGGTGCGACGGTTTTTCACGCCTGATCAGCTATATCTCCTTTATAAGGCATAATCAGGCGTGAAAAACCGTCGCACCCTGTTGCAGTGGAGATTACATTCCCGATGTAATCCCTGGGATTGAGTACATTTAGACGTTTGTGTTTCCATGGTCACAATGTTTAAACTTCCATTGAAAAATATGTCATACCTAATGGACAAATCTCACGGAACTTCGTCACTTTTAAGCCCTGCCTTAATAAAATAAACGCATAGCGGATAGAATTCATGACACTTTATCTAGAAAATTTTATATTTCTGCTGAGATTGAAGAACGGCTTGATATATCACTACGAAATTTGTCATACCTAAATCAAGAAAAAGGTCTTTAAGCCCTTAATTTTACTATAAGTCACCGCTAGGTGGCTGCGCAACCAACTTCTGTGCCATTTAATTGCTCACCACGAAAATTCGCGTTTATAGATAATTAGTAAGAATATTCATATAATATCGATTAATATATCTCGACACTAAAGAACGCTACAATTATTATAACATACTACTTCTTAAATAATATGGACTCGGCTGCTAAATGGGATATATGGGACTAGTTGATTAATAAAGTCATCTGAATGTATGAATAACTTTTGATAGAGTGGACCGATTTTAATGAAACAAAAACTAAGTTATTCTAGAAGATACGTTTATTTTGTTTTACTGTACACCCAGTACTTTAACTGTGATGCGTGTTTATACAAACAGACAAGCAGACAGACAGATATTTCTAAAAATGATAGCAATGTATTTTATTACTTTTTTTTATTACGTATTTTTTTCACGAAAATCCAAAAAGTACAGACACAATAGATTTACATTCTTATTATATGTATAGATTGTTTTATCAAGCATATATTCAATGAAATATGTAGCAAAACTTCAGTAAATAGAATTTGAAGAGAGTAGCGCTAAAATTCGAGTTATTATTTTTCAAGTTGAAAGGATTTTCGCTTAGAAAAGTTTTGTAGGTAAATTGATCGATTTGCAGAAGCTCAGATTTTAATCTACCTAATTTTAATTAAAAGATATAATAAATATATATACTTTTAGAGGTAATTTTGAAGGAAAAATAGCTTCTAAGAAAATACATACGAGCACAATTAAATTATTTAAGTCCGAATCTAATTCAGCTTTTTTATTATAATCATTCAGTTGTGAACGATAATTAATATTGATATAATCGAGATACAAAGAGCAAATATATATATTTTCGAGTTGCAAAAAAAATGCTGATATACCTTGTACGTAATAACTAGTTATTTTGACTATGGGCTGTAATTTAGAGTAATGGAGGTATTAAGGTCTTAAAGAGAAGAGATTAAGGGTACCTTTTGATTTTAGAGATTTGACCGAGATTCTACTGTATAATACTTTATTTTTCATACATCAATAGTTTTGTTAAAACGCTGTCGCTTATGATTGAAGCTTAATTCGTTTCCAGTAAGACCACACCTCTAATCCTAATTGGATAGGAAGGACTTGGAAGGTGCATAGTAGTCTACACACGTAATTGAAACAATGACATTGACCACGTATTGTATCTATAATGCATTGTTCACTAAATATACTGAACCATGTCCAAATACTCGTATATGTTACTAAGTATTATATTCGGGCAACGGGCAACTTAAGATGCAGGTAAGATGTTACGTATCACTAAACTGAGCTAATCTTTATATCATTTGTAATTGATTAAAATTCTGTTTAAAGATCCTCCGGCCTTCAAGAATCCGCATATATTGAAGTAGGAATATTTATTTATGATTAGGTAATGGAGATGTTTTATCGGTATTGAATATCACTGTAAAATTAATTCTCAATGGTCTATATTAATTTTCAATAGTAACACACTTATTGGAGCATTAAACTATTACGTGTAAAAATTACATCTGTAATTTAACATGTGTTCATAATATTCAACAATAAATATTCTTCGACTACGTCGTGACGTCACAACAGTACCGTTCTTTGATTATCTCCTCTATTACCTATTATCTCTATGTAACTGTCTTACTACTTTTAAGTAATTTTGCTACTGATTTTCAGACAAAATATATTATAATAAGGTGAATTACTTCTTTTTTTTTAATGTAGCACAGCAAAGTGACTGCACTGTGTCTGATAGTAAGCACAGTACAATCCAAAAACAACGGCGATCACCGAGAGATACGCCCTCCTCCGGCGGTCGTCGTTGTCATGCCGGCCTGCGTAAATGTCTCTTCACGTTACGCATGTTATAAGAAGGAGGGAACACACTAGCCGGGAGATTGTTCCACAGCTTAACGGTACGGCAAACATAAGATGCAGCGAACTTTTTAGTTCGTGCCCAGATAGGAGTTACCGTAAAACTGTGGCTCCGAAGACCAGCGTGTGTGGTTCGGTTGTGAAAAGGAGTGGAAGGGATTAATTTTAATAACTCTTCAGAAGACTCGCCATGATACAGACAGTAGAATAGGCTCAGTGAGGCAATGTCTCTGCACAACTGAAGCGGTTCTATAAACTCTGTAATGTCTGCATCATTAACAATGCGGACAGCTCTTTTCTGCAACCTATCCAGGGTATCCAGTAGGTATTTAGCGGAGCGGTCCCAGAGGTGCGAATAGTATTCCACCCAAGGCCGAATTTATGCCTTATAAAGGAGATATAGCTGATCAGGCGTGAAAAACCGTCGCACCCTGTTGCAGTGGAGATTACATTCCCGATGTAATCCCTGGGATTGAGTACATTTAGACGTTTGTGTTTCCATGGTCACAATGTTTAAACTTCCATTGAAAAATATGTCATACCTAATGGACAAATCTCACGGAACTTCGTCACTTTTAAGCCCTGCCTTAATAAAATAAACGCATAGCGGATAGAATTCATGACACTTTATCTAGAAAATTTTATATTTCTGCTGAGATTGAAGAACGGCTTGATATATCACTACGAAATTTGTCATACCTAAATCAAGAAAAAGGTCTTTAAGCCCTTAATTTTACTATAAGTCACCGCTAGGTGGCTGCGCAACCAACTTCTGTGCCATTTAATTGCTCACCACGAAAATTCGCGTTTATAGATAATTAGTAAGAATATTCATATAATATCGATTAATATATCTCGACACTAAAGAACGCTACAATTATTATAACATACTACTTCTTAAATAATATGGACTCGGCTGCTAAATGGGATATATGGGACTAGTGCAAAATGTTGACTATAGCTAACTTCAGGATGTCGGTTTTTCGTGACGGTGTGTGACGCGCGCATCGTAAAAATTTACTCTCATCATTTTTCCCTAACGCACCAAAAGAAGTATAACTTCAATAAAATGTGCCCGCGTTAGTTCACTTCGATGCGAGTTTGATGCGTTACGATATGTGGTGCTATAAAAATTATAAATAAGGACTTTGATAATTATGCTGTGTTTATGGGAAAAAAATAACGGCTACTCCAGCCTTGAAGGCTTATAAATTGTACACTAATTTTGCATACAATTACACTACAGACATTATACACAAGGGTCGCTGAAAGCATAGCAGGAAACCTGAGGTTATAAAATAAGTAACCTTTTTAGAGTGTTGTGACAATATGTATGCAAAATTTCAAGATTATCGGTGAAGTAATTAAGACAGCACAGCGTAACAAACAAACCAAGTCACATTCGTCATATTAGTAAGGAAACGCGTGAAGATCTAGCACTATAGAAATTTGACGTCTATAGCTTATGGTGGGAGTATTGTCTTAAGATTGTTTGAAAGTTAATCAAAATTTTTCTGCCTTAAAAGTTCGATGAAGCTGGTTATTTTGTCGAAACGTTTAATTTAGTTTCGGTTGTTTCCCGTTTCCCATCAGTAAAGGCGACCGCTTAATCGTTCGGCGACACAACTTTACAAGTCCATTAAACTCAAGTTTAAACTTTGTGCTTGACACGGAAACATGATTAGACATACAACTTGAATGAACGGTATTGACAGTTTTGAAGTTCAGAACGAAATAGTTTGGATTATCATAGATTTAAATTAAGTTTTGTCAATTAATTATTAATATGAACATCATATTAGTTGTGATATAGCTTCAACGTATACATATTTAAATAAATACGGATTTAATAATATATGCGACCGAAATGCGCGGAATTGTATTTCTCTGACATAGGCCTTGACACGGAAACATGATTAGACATACAACTTGAATGAACGGTATTGACAGTTTTGAAGTTCAGAACGAAATAGTTTGGATTATCATAGATTTAAATTAAGTTTTGTCTATTAATTATTAATATGATCATCATATTAGTTGTGTTATAGCTCCAACGTATACATATTTAAATAAAGACGTATTTAATAATACTAGTGGGCGCCCAGGGGTCGAAATTCCACCATAGTTCATTGATTTTTTAAAGTTTGAATTTTATTAGGGTTCTTTTGTCAAAGGGTATTATGTTATAATATCATTGTAGAATGTAGAATGAAAAAGGGTAATTGCAACGTAATAGTAAAATAATACATACAGTCGAGC
>MU159607.1:62540-111151 GCA_015888305.1 Antheraea pernyi | reverse complement strand
CTTCTCCTCCATATAAACTTTAACTATGCCAAATTTCACGTTCATCCGTTCGCCCAATTCCGTTAAAAAGGGATACAAAGTTTAGGCTTCACGTATTAATATATATGATATGCAACCGAATTGCGCGCAATTGTATTTTTCTGACGTAGGTGTATACAGTTCGGCCTTTCTCGCCAATACTCGGTTCTGGTTAGGTACATAAACCATCTTTGTTTCTACATACCCCGCACTATCTTGCCTGCACTATGACTTCATTTTTCTTTAATGTACTTCTTGAATAATAGTATACTTTGAATAGCCATTGTTTTGCTTCTTAAGTTTGTAGCATGATTTTAGAGGACCTAGATATATATACATTCTTCAATAAATGCAAACGTGGATAGCATGCAGATTCTTTTTTCAAACCTGATTAATAATTCCAGCGAATAGGTCTTATAAATAAATAACAATCTACTGACATTTAGAACATTACTATAAATGATACTATATATTATATATAAAATTCTCGTGTCAAAATGTTAATAACAATATTCCTCTGAAACGGTTTGACCGATATTTATGAAATTTTATATGCATATTCCGTATTTTTCATACTCCTAAGTGATAAGGGTTGTTTATTTTATTTTTTACATTTTTTAAAATTTTATTTTGTTATAATGAGGCTTTAAAAAATACATACAACCCTAAATTGTCACCCTTCTAACACTAACCCCTATTTTTTAATAGTCATTTTAGTAATTAATAATTTTTCATCCCACTCGATAACTGATCACTTATTTAGAAAAGTATTTCACTGTTAGAAAGGTATATTACATTACGTTTTATTTAGGTAAATATATATTATATAGTAAATAGCGCGTGGAGGTGAGGGTCAAAGGAGCAATCCAGTGGATATCGGGAAGACATTTCTTGCCAATATATACATAGTATAGTTTCGAGTCACAATTGGACCCGGTAAGTTACGCTACAATCGGGTTTTATTAAGATTTTTAGCGTTTGGAAATAAAATTGGAACCGGTAATAACCTATTTGGTGCAGACGAAGTTGCACAGGTCAGCTAGTACGAGTATATATAGCTCTGTTTAAGTATATAGTAAAATTAATAGTTTTAATGCTTAATACCTGTTTAAAATAATAAAGGCTGTGAGGTTGCATGATTTTTAACCTTCTTTTTTTATACAGCATCAGTACGATAACTGCAGTGTAGATATTGGTAACTGGATTGGATGGATTTACTATTCAAATACCATAGTAAAATATCTAAATGATTGGTAATTCGATGTTTCAAAAGTACAGAAGTCAGTATAATTTAATCAGATTATCTAGTTAATCTGTTGGTTAACTTGTTCGAAAAGTGTTTTATTCTCATTAGCCACGTGCTCGGTTAGTTTATGTCGTACTTGTGGTTAAAAAAATGTGCGAGCGGGAGCAAATACAAAAATATTTGATGCTACATGTTAACGGAGCAAATAAGTTAATCTGCAGACTAGCTAGGTGATGTGTACATAGGCTTTAAAGTATTAATGGTAACAGATACACACTGCGTGATAGCATAGTAATGGCATTATTAGTTTCTTTTTATCACGCTTTTATTAGCTTCCCCTGTATTTATTTATGTATATATGTGTGTTTGTAACCGACCCCTTTGAGCTCGATTTTGTCCTACTTTGAACGATCAGATTTAATTCAAAGTTTGCACACCTGTCAAAGGCCGGTGACAATACAATAATCGAAAAAAAACAGTTAAAAAAAATTAACTAAAAACTAGAAAATAAAATTTAATAAATTTGGATTAAGAATTGTGTAAATTTGAAATAAATGTATATTTTTGTAAAAAGTGACAAAAAAAATGATAAAATGATATCTGGAGGTGCTGATATTAACATGCATTTCTGTTTGTGTTGGATTTTTTATGAAAACGTGTTTTTTTAGTTTTTTTAAACTATTATTTATTTGTAGTCCAGTGAAGCTGTTAAGACCGTGCTAGGTCAATAGCGTAGTCAGTTCGAGAAAAAAAATAGTTTTGTTGTATATTAGAGACTACGAAAACTTGTGTGTGACATCGTAGCATATGATGTGGCTACAACTGCTACGGCGTAGCAAGCAACGAGCAATATGCTAAGGATATTACGCTACGCCGCTACAACATTTACCATGATTTCGAGTAGATTCTATTAATAATAGTTCCATAAGCACGTTTGCATATTTTCTTTACATGAGTCCGTTACATTTCAAAATCAGATCAAATTTTAGCCGTTCCTAACGTCATTTTTCAAGATTTTCAAATGTATTTATTACATGTAAATTATGCCGAACATAAAAAAAACTGGACTTCAAAATTTGAACTTAGTTCTTGATGTATTTATAAAAACTGGAAATCTTGAAAAATTAAACATGTTATATGATCGATTAAACTTGGATTTAGCTCATTTGAAAATGTAATAACACACATATACGAGTATATACTTTCGTTAATTTAAATTAACTTTTAAAATAAAACCCAACAGTTGTCAACCTTAGGAGTTTCTAACGTTAACTACCTTCTTAATTAGCTACCTTCGCGTCTTGTTAAACAAGTTGCGATAAAATTTGATGATCTAATTTTTTTCGATATTCCTTCCTCAAGGTAGTAGTAGGACGTGTAGACAATTTTGTACATCAATATTGAATTTACCGCTTGAATCATAATTACTATACATCAGGTGTATCGTTAAAGCATGTTATGTTCTGAGATCAGTTAATATCTAATCCAACTGCTGAGATATTTATACATATTGACATGACAGAGACAACCGGCGATTACCAATATCTCGGTTGACGCCGTAATATAACATATTTAATACAAAGCACACTAAAATAGCTCTAAATGGTATAGAGATAGATAGAATATTAGATTGTAATTTGTGGTTTACGAATCAATTTGTGCGATAAAACTAACAACCACCGCTGTACACGTTCGACAATAAAATCGTTTGTCAAACGAAATTCCCATCGGATTTAATTTGTCGCGTATTTACATAATAAATGAACGCCTCCGCCTCGGAGCCGGTGTAATCCGGTTTAATCCGGCTTAAACTGGTTTTATCCATCATTGAGAGAGACTTGATTCTCGATCGGGACACAATTTGCATGTTATTCCGTGTTAATACCGTAGTGGGTGTCTGGAGTAATTTGTTAATGGCGTATTTTGCATAATTTCACTACGCCGTCTTATGAGACTGTCGAGATTTAAAGTGTCTCCTTACGCTCTATTTGGTTTAACGAAATTTTAGTTTCCAATTCCAAGTAATTCTCATGTGACATCAATTTGCAACTTTACTCATAAATCGTTTCTTCTTGGGGCGTAAACTCACGAGTCAAACAACTGAATATTTCTTTGCAGATACATAGTAAATTGAAATTATAAATAGGTTTTCATTTTTATACTAGTTGTTTCCGCGACTTCGTCCGCGTGAAATAGTCACTTTGGGCTAACGCTAACACGCAGCGAAAGCTCTCAAAAGGATAAATACCCCGATTTTGAAACATTCTTCATTGGTGCCACGCTCCTAGCGGTGCGATCCTAGCGTGATGATATATAGTCTTCCTCGATAAATTAGCTACTAAAACTGAAATAATTTTTCAAATCGGACTAGTAGTTTCTGAGATTAGCGCGTTCAATCAAACAAACAAACCCTACAGCTTTATAATATTAGGTCTTTACCTATGAAATTGCCGTTTTGTATGAAAAAATTTAATCGATTTTTTTTCATGTATTTTTTATTTGTATTAATCGAAGTAATCACCCATGCAATCAATGCATCTTTGCCAAAGCAGTGGCAGTTTATTGATGCCCTTCTTAAAAAATCAGCTGGACGGGAGGCAACAAATTCTTCAAAAGCATTTTGTACTGCCTCTCAGGTATTAAATTTTTTTCCCCCCAACGAGTTATCCAAATTCTGGAAAAAGCAGTGTAGGCGCAAGGTCTGGTGAGTAGGACGGATGACGGAGAACTTCCAACCCCAGTTCTTGCAACTTGGAGACCGTCTGCTGTGCAGTACGAGGTCGCGCGTTGTCGTGCAGTAGCAGCGGAGACGAGCGATTGACCAATGCTGGTTGGAGATGTGCCAGCTTCTCCATCATTGTGTTCAGTTCTTCACAGTACACATCTGTATTAATGCTCACCCCGTTTGAAGTTGTGATGAATCACACCGGCACTGGACCACCAAACAGTGACCAACACTTTTCTAGGGGTAAGTTTCCTTTAGGTCATTGTTTAGGTGCTGAACCAGGATCCAACCAACTTGCTGTGCACTTGCGGTTATCAAACAAAATCTATTTTGCATCGCTGGTAACAATGCGGTTCAAAATTCCTTCATTTGTGCGTCTGTTGAGCAGTGCAAGGCACGTCTCGACGCGTACTTCGCGTTGGCGATCCTTAAGTTCGTGGGGCACCCATTTGTCAAGCTTTTTTACCTCGCCAATTTGACGCAAATGAACCAATATTGTTTTGACGCTAACGTCGAAAGCTGCTGCTCATTCAGCCGTAGATTGTGTATCATTAGCTTCCACGATCGCCTTAAATTCGTCATTGCCGACTAAGTCTTCGGACGACCGCGAGGTTCATTTTTCAGGTCGAAATTTCCAGAACGGAAGCGAGCAAACCAATAACAGGTGGTGCGTTGATTTGTAGTGTTAAAACTAACATGTAACACTAATTAATAAACTAATGACTACTTTTGAAAAGAATTCCATGTTTTTAAAATAAAATTAATTTGAAATTAGAATTCTTAGCCAAACAAAAATTATTTTGATTTGAAGTGTTCAGTATTGCAGAACGGCAATTTCATAGGTAAAGACCTATTATTAGTATAGACTAGATGTAACTGCATCTTCGCACGCGTTTTTTAAAATTGTATTATCGAAATATAATATTATGAGCCTATGTACAATTATAGAAATGCTCTTTAAATCATTTGTAAATACGACACATTACAGTAACATGTAATGTATACATTAGATATATAAATACTAACAGTGTATCAAATTAGGTTTATCATCAGCAACATATTTAGAAACTTAACTCACCATAACCACCTCAGTTAAAGATAGATGGTGATATAATATGCCCATATTGTCAATAAGTAATACGTGTGTAGTCTAATATTTTTTTAGAAATACCCCTACTATCTTCAAAATTACTATTACTAATTATAATATTGAATTGTAAACAATAAATGAACTGACGTCTAAGCAGTTTTTAATATTTGACAATTTTAATAGTGCTCATTGAATTCTATACAATACTCTTACATGTTACTGTGGTTTAATTGAGTTATGTACATGAAAGCGCGGTAAAAAATAAAATAAAATGACCGCCAAAAAGACCATATAATTCAAATTACATACTTAGATACAGATATATGAATTTCAATTACATTTATACTTGGAGACCAATACAACGCATGTCTTACGCACATGTTTACAGTGAACAACATGTTTTTTTGCTAAATTTTATGCGGACGAAATCGCGAATAACATCTAGTCTAAAATAGAATAACCTAAATTATTTCCAATAAGGTCAATTATGTGCCGGTGAAAGCCCCGTAGAAAACGGCCGAACGATCGGTTTTGGAGATAGCACTGCGGGCGAAGCCACGGTTGATAGATAGTCTAAAATAAAACAAACTAAGTTACTTGTTATGATGTCCGCTATTTGCCGGTGAAAATCGGTTTTGGAGATAGCATTGCGGACGAAGCCGTGGTTAACAGATAATCTAATTTAGAGTAACCTAAGTAACCTGCTGTAATTTCAGCTATTTACCAGTGAAACTCTTGTCAAAATCGGTCTAGCTGTTTCGGAGATCACCGGAACAAACAGACAGACAGACCGACAAAAATTTAAAAAATTGCATTTTAGTTATCAATGGCGTCTATACTTTCACACCCAATTAGTAAACATTTTTTGTTTTGATATTACATACAGACACTTAATTTTATTATATTTATAGATTATGACGTGGTAAATAGGTATTGAAGGTAATTATTATGTATCAAGGTGTAGTGATGGTCGAGTGATTTGATTACTGGAATGTCAACTCAATTTCTGTAGATTGCCGAACCCCAGCGTTTCACAACCGTTTTTTTTTAATTCACGTACATTTACTAATTAAAATTGGTAACTCTATTGGCTAACGGTGAAGGCAAACATTGCGAGGATACCTGAACCCTAGAAATGTTCGAGTAGTACCACCGATGTGGGAAAATTTAGAATTGTGGATTTCTCGGAGTTTACGTCGTGGGCTGGCGTGGTAATCCCATACCTTCGAATTCGGACCTACCTTCGGGAAGAATTCTATGATCCCGCAGTGGGTGTCTTACAGGCTGATGTGATGATGAAACAGGTATTAGTTCTATCTTATTTTAAGGGATCATTGCAGCTGTAGCTATGTATTACCAAACTCAATAAAATCGGTTGTTCTCAGGACGTTAATATTTTGCTACTTGGAGGGTTCGGTTCCAACGCTGCATATGCCAGTGTACGTTGCCTTAGAAAATAAAATTTAATAAATTTGGATTAAGAATTGTGTAAATTTGAAATAAATGTATATTTTTGTAAAAAGTGACAAAAAAAATGATAAAATGATATCTGGAGGTGCTGATATTAACATGCGTTTCTGTTTGTGTTGGATTTTTTATGAAAACGTGTTTTTTTAGTTTTTTTAAACTATTATTTATTTGTAGTCCAGTGAAGCTGTTAAGACCGTGCTAGGTCAATAGCGTAGTCAGTTCGAGAAAAAAAATAGTTTCTTTTTATATTAGAGACTACGAAAACTTGTGTGACATCGTAGCATACGATGTGGCTACAACTGCTACGGCGTAGCAAGCAACGAGCAATATACTAAGGATATTACGCTACAACATTTACCATGATTTAGAGTAGATTCTATTAATAATAGTTCATAAGCACGTTTGCATATTTTCTTTACATGAGTCCGTTACATTTCAAAATCAGATCAAATTTTAGCCGTTCCTAACGTCATTTTTCAAGATTTTCAAATGTATTTATTACATGTAAATTATGCCGAACATAAAAAAAACTGGACTTCAAAATTTGAACTTAGTTCTTGATGTATTTATAAAAACTGGAAATCTTGAAAAATTAAACATGTTATATGATCGATTAAACTTGGATTTAGCTCATTTGAAAATGTAATAACACACATATACGAGTATATACTTTCGTTAATTTAAATTAACTTTTAAAATAAAACCCAACAGTTGTCAACCTTAGGAGTTTCTAACGTTAACTACCTTCTTAATTAGCTACCTTCGCGTCTTGTTAAACAAGTTGCGATAAAATTTGATGATCTAATTTTTTTCGATATTCCTTCCTCAAGGTAGTAGTAGGACGTGTAGACAATTTTGTACATCAATATTGAATTTACCGCTTGAATCATAATTACTATACATCAGGTGTATCGTTAAAGCATGTTATGTTCTGAGATCAGTTAATATCTAATCCAACTGCTGAGATATTTATACATATTGACATGACAGAGACAACCGGCGATTACCAATATCTCGGTTGACGCCGTAATATAACATATTTAATACAAAGCACACTAAAATAGCTCTAAATGGTATAGAGATAGATAGAATATTAGATTGTAATTTGTGGTTTACGAATCAATTTGTGCGATAAAACTAACAACCACCGCTGTACACGTTCGACAATAAAATCGTTTGTCAAACGAAATTCCCATCGGATTTAATTTGTCGCGTATTTACATAATAAATGAACGCCTCCGCCTCGGAGCCGGTGTAATCCGGTTTAATCCGGCTTAAACTGGTTTTATCCATCATTGAGAGAGACTTGATTCTCGATCGGGACACAATTTGCATGTTATTCCGTGTTAATACCGTAGTGGGTGTCTGGAGTAATTTGTTAATGGCGTATTTTGCATAATTTCACTACGCCGTCTTATGAGACTGTCGAGATTTAAAGTGTCTCCTTACGCTCTATTTGGTTTAACGAAATTTCCAATTCCACGTAATTCTCATGTGACATCAATTTTCGACTTTACTCATAAATCGTATCTTCCAGGGCGAAACTCACGATACAAACTACTGAATATTTTTTTGTAGATAAGTAGTAAATTGAAATTATAAATAGGTTTTTATACTTATACTAGCTGTTTCCGTGACTTCGTCCGCGTGAAATAGTCACTTTGGGCAAACGATAACATGCAGCGAAAGCTCTGCATGGAAAAATACCCCGATATTTGCAACATTCTTCATTGGTATTCCGCTCCTAGCGGTGTGAACCTAGCATGATGATATATATTCTATATCCTTCCTCGATAAATTAGTTATTTGACACTGAAATCATTTTTCAAATCGATCTAGTAGTTTCTGAGATTAGCGCGATCAACCAAACAAACATACCCTTTAAATCATTTGTAAGTACGACATGCACGTCACTTATAGTAACATGTAATGTATACATTAGATATATAAATACTAACAGTGTATCAAAATACCTTTATCCTCAGCAACATATTTAGAACCATAACTCACCATATAACCCCCTCAGTTAGTTATGATATATAAGATAGTTATGATATAGTATGCACATATTGTCAATAAGTAATACGTGTGTGGTCAAATATCTTATTAGAAATATCCCTTCTATCTTCAAAATTATTATTAATAATTATAATATTGAATTGTAAACAATGAATGAGCTGACGCCTTGAGTTCTTGCATGAACATAAATCAAGATATAAAACTTTGTATCTGTCTAAGCAGTTTTTAATATTTGATAATTTACATATTGCTTTGCTTATTGAACTCGATACAATATTCTTATATGATATTATGGTTACTGAGTTATGTAGACGATAGCACGGTAAAAAAAAACAAAATCACCGCCAAAATGACCAAAAAGACAATATAATTCAAATTGCTTTCATACAGATATAGGAATTTAAATTATATTTATTCTTGGAGTCCAATACAACGCATGTCTTACGCACATGTTTACAGTGAACAACATGTTTTTGCTAAATTTCATGCGGACAAAGTCGCGGGTAACAACTACTTTAAAATAGAATACCCTAAATTACTTCCAATAAGGTCAATTATCTGCCGGTGAAAGTCCCGTAAAAAACGGTCGAACGGTCGGTTTTGGAGATAGCACTGCGGCGAAGACAGTCTAAATTAAAACAGACTAAGCTACTTGTTATGATGTCCGCTATCTGCCGGTGAAAATTGGTCCAACCGTTTCGGAGATAGCATTGCGGACGCAGCCGTGGTTAACAGCGAGTCCAATTTAGAGTAGTCTAAGTAACCTACTGTAATTTCAGCTATCTGCCAGTGAAACTCTTGTCAAAATTGGTCCAGCTCTTTCGGAGATTACCCGGAACAAACAGACAGACAAACCGACAAAAATTTTAAAAATTGCATTTTTGTTTAGCGTCTATACTTTTCATTAACAATTAGTAAACATTTTTTGTTTTGATATTACATACAGACACTTCATTCTTATTATATGTATAGGTTATGAAGTGGTAAACAGGTATTGAAGGTAATTATTACGTATTAAGGTGTAGGTAGTGATGGTAGACTGATTTAACTACTGGAATGTCAACTCATTTTCTGTAGATTGCCGAACCCCGGCGTGTTTCAACAATTTTTTTGGATTTCATGTACATTTACTAATTTAAATTGGTAACTCTATCGGTTAACTGTGAAGGCAAACATTGCGAGGATACCTGAACCCTAGAAATGTTCGGGTAGTACCACCGATGTGGGAAAATTTAGAATTGTGGATTTCTCGGAGTTTACGTGGTGGGCTGGCGTGGTAATCCTATACCTTCGAGTTCGGACCTACCTTCGGGAAGAATTGTATGATCCTGGAGTGGGTGTCTTACAGGCTGATGTGATGATGAAACAGAATTAGTTCTATCTTATTTTAAGGGATCATTGCAGCTGTAGCTATGTATTACCAAACTCAATAAAATCGGTTGTTCTCAGGACGTTAATATTTTGCTACTTGGAGGGTTCGGTTCCAACGCTGCATATGCCAGTGTACGTTGCCTGCGTTTGGTCATAGATACAGAATTAGTGTTTACGGAAAAAAACAAGTGTGGCAATGAAGTTCTTGTAATCGATCCTTGCACAGGTTTGATGTCCATGATCATTGGCCTGTTCTGACACGAAAGAGATAAAAATATTATGGCTATAATAATTTGGCTGTTGTGATGACAAATTTTCCGCAGCGAGTTTAGTCTCGCTGTGTTATGTTTTTATTATAATTTACAATAACCTTTTCAAACTTTGTGTATATTTTATTATTAAATATCGATTTAATATGTATGCATATAATAATGCATGTAATATATATATTTCAACGAGGTTTCGTTTATACTTGACCGGTTTTAGCGTTTCATCACACTTAAAGATGGTAGCTACTCTAGCTTACTTAGAAAAGGTTACCACCATGCTATAACTTCATAACGATATCTTTTTCTCATCGACGCGTTATCCTAATACTCTAACAACTGAGCGATCAACAACTGAGCGATCATAATTTCGTAATACTTGAACGTATTTGTAATAGTAATCTTTGGAACCACTAATCTTAAAATTTATTAAAATTACTTTTGGACTGTTTTTTCATTTGTTATTAAAAATGTTACAGTTTAATTAAAACAACAGAAGACATGGGCGGTTTGTAGCTTAACATAAATAAATAGAAGCGACTGTTAATCTGTACAAATTTGTGTATATTCGTATTTTGTATAATAAACTGTTGAAACGCAGAAAATGGATTATAATTTTCACGGCAATTTTTATTATGCAACTTTGTATGAATTTCTCGAGTTAAGTTGAAGGAAATAGTTCCTTTATACAAGGTTTGCGTTTAGTTCCTTACAATTTACACTTAAACTTTATTACGCTGCCTTAATCTGCTTTCTTAATAGAGTTTCATGGAGTTATAACTTTTTCTCGGAAGGCTTAGTTTAGAAATGGAATTTTCTTGTGTTTCTCATTAATATTAAATGTTATTTACAGATTATTAAATAAAGAATCTAATTAGTTAGTATAAACCTATATCTTAATATTATTATTTCTTGATTATCAATAATCATAACCTATTTTAAGCGTGTTTATCTAGATGTAGTTGGGCATAATTACAATATTCAATGACGACTGGAATTACAAGTCAGATTTGAAAAAAAAACTTTTTATTGTATATATGTTAAAGAAGATCACATAAACTGTAAACAAATTATCCAACATCACCCTCCAGCATCAAGAGTGGTACAATTACAATGTAAAGCATAGAACAACGTACGCTACGCGCGAACAAATTATTAGTACGGGCGGACTGTATAACACCTCTCGTATGTGATCTTGTTGACGACATCGGATACTATTATTATCCTGTTATTATATTATCCGATATTATTATCCTGCACGCTGTAGATTTTTACAAATATTTGTGACGTACCGGACGATTATCCGGTGGCGAAATACGTGCAGTAAACTCATCCGTCGCCTTTTGGCGCGCCGATTACCAGATTGTCGCAGTAAACCACGCTATTATATACGAGGGCCTATTTCTATTTTTTAATTTGAGAAGATACAATAAAAAATTTGAAGTTAATTACAATGTACACACATATATTTCGTTCTTTTTCTTGTTCGTTCTTGTACAAATACAACGCTATTACAACAAGTTTTTCATTTACGAAGGATATAAGGAACGCGTCGTAAATTTACTCATTTCTTTTTTGGGAAATAATGAGTTATAGTCTCTGGACTATGGATAACAGAACCTTGTATTTCAACGTGGACAAGAGCCTTTTTGGATAATTTTAATTGGACTGAATTTGGACGAGAATAATTATATGTAAGCGAAACTGCTTAGTGCAGCTAATAGTGTTTTTTATGGGATAATGGCTTTTGCTCAAGACTTTGTTCTTGTTAAAATTGATTTGATCTATACCTTGGGAACTACATTTTCCTGGTTGATATGTACTCTATATCATTTTTTGTATTCCTGACAAAGTTATATAACATTTCATAATGATCAACCCAGTAGTTACGGTGTAAAAAAAGTGTGTGTATACTTATGTACACGCGTTAAAAGTTAGATATACTTCTTTGGCGTAACAAGATAAAAATCTTTTCAAAATTTTATCTTTCGCCTTATTCTTCTAACGTTTGTAGAAAAAACGACACTAAGAATAGAAGAAGTTGACTATAGCTAACTTCAACTTGTTGGTTTTTCATGACGGTGTGCGCGCGCATCGTAAAAATTTACTCTCATCATTTTTCCCTAACGCGCCAAAAGGAATATTACTTCAAAAAATTAAGAAACAAACTCATTTTCGTATTTATAATTTTAGTTAGAATGTAGAGAATAATTTTCAGTACGCGTTACGCGTAAAGCGTAAGGTAGGTATTATAAGTATGTATAAATGCCTGTCTATGTCTAGTTGTATACAGAAATGAGTAAATGTATAGTTAAGTATTTATACTACGGGATTACGTATATTATATAGCTTATGAGTATTCTCATATATCTATAATTTAATACAAATAAGCCAGAGAAATTAGAAGCACTTCCTCCTTGTGTACACACCGATACACACATTGTTTTGTTTCAGGTGATACTTGAACGCTCATCTAGAAATTGTCAGAATAAAATAATTTTTTGCCTGAAAAAAGTAATTATATTGCCTTGCAAGCGACACAACGTTACTACCAAAGTTTAGCATAAAATAGAAACCGAGTTGGATAAAATAATTACTGTCTATATACTTCTGCTTACACTACCTAGGATGTGTCGTAACGATATTACAATGTAGTCACCTTCATTGTTATTACGTAGCTATTAATTTAACTATAACTCATACCGTTTACGAGTTCGTAAGGGTTGAGACCTCAGCAGTGTCAACTATGTCAAAACAATGGAACCATTTCGATAATAGACTTCATCTGAGAGCTCCGTACGAAATTTATATGTATACACAACACTATAGAGTCGAAATTACTGTGAATGTACAATAATTGTGTTGTTTACGAGAAACTTGGTTGAAGTTTAATTGAATCGGGGTTATGGTCGAAGAGGGAACCGAACGGGGAGTCGATTGCGAATCAACGATTACGTTATAGGGACACTCGTTGTTTACACGTCTACTGGGTTTAATTATCGACTTCTGGGTAGGGTTGTGCTTTCAATAATATATGATTCTATAATAAAGCGAAACTGTAAATAGTGTTGTCAATATCAATTATTAATTATAGAGACTTGTGTGTTACAGTCGCCTGCAAACAAAACATACGGAGTGCTACCCAATTTTATAGAGCACTAACAACTTGTCCCGACTTCATACACGTTCAATATTCTAGTGTCGCATCACAAGTGTCCATGTTATTTAGATACTACTATCGGAATGTTTGTCAAACTCAAAGAAGCTTTTATATCTTTGACATCTTCTAATATATTGGCCAAAATTGTATGCTTTATAAAAACACTAGCCGGCCCGGCAGACGTTGTCCCGCCCTGATTATAAAAAAAATCCTTGACAAATGATATACCAAAACGAATAACTTTATCCACTGGTGAAAACCGCTTGAAAATCCGTTCAGTAGTTTTTGAGTTTATCGCGAACAGACAGACAGACAGACGCGGTAGGGGACTTTGTTTTATACTATGTAATGAAGTTAGTTCACATTACATTTCCAACGCAACTAATATATTAAATATATGAAAGGTTAGGTTATTATTCTTTAAGATAGCTTAAGTTATTTGTGAAAACTCATTAAACTTCGCCTAGTTGTATTGGAAATTAACGTGTCCAAACATACAACTAGACAAGACAGACAAACAAGGGTTTATAAAAATAGACTTATTGTATTCTTTTACACTCCTTAAATCACCTGCAATTAGTGTTTCTCAAATATTTTCAATATAAAGACGCGAAGATTCCACATTTTATTATAGTACTAGCTGTGACTTAATCCACGTAGAACCTGATGTACAAAACAATTATTAATAAAGTCATCTGAACGTATTTAGTCCATTTGCTTATCTATATTTCTCTCATACTTAAGTCGCAGTGCCATTAAAATTGCAATAACTTTTAATAGAGTGAACCGATTTCAATGAAACAGACTAAGTTACTCCCGAGGATATGCTTTATGATTTTTATATATGAGGTTTTATTGTGAACCCAGTACTTTAGCAGTGATACGTGTTCATATAAACAGACATATATAGACATGCAGACATTTCTAAAAAATATTGAAATGTATTCTATTACTTATTCCTAGACACCTGCAACAATTTTTTTCGCGAAAATCGAAAAAGTCAGACACTTTAGATTTAAATTCTTATTATTTGTAAAGTTATTCTTATTAAACTTAAGATACTCACTTTATCGAGTTCCTTGCCGGTTCTTCTCGATGACAAACTTGTTTGTCCAAATCGGTGGTAGTATTGACGCCCATAAACGCCTTCTCACGGCCTAAATTGAAGAAAGTATTTTTTATTTCATTTGACACCTACTCAGCTTACTATCACTTATTTACTCAGCCTAAGTCGTAAATGATGTATTGAAATACAGAAGAAGATTTTTTTTAAAAGAAGTACTGATTAAGAATGTTTTAGTGCCAAATAAAAAATGTAAGCAATCGCGGGACTATTGGCAGATGTAAAACACCGAAATAATTGTCTACAAGTAATATGCACAAAAGGATAGTTTACGACATGAAATAAAAATGGGACTATTAAAAATGAAATACTAAGATTTCGTTCAAGAAAAAGAAGACTGGTTACTGTATAAACATTGATATTCATTAAATACAAAAAATAAAAATCATATAGCGTGGCGACGATAGCAGTGGTGAAGCGTCACCACGCCAACAGTCGGTTTGACCCGCCGCTATAGATGTTTCAAATCAATGAACAAGAATAACAAACGTTAAAGGAAATAGTGATAATAGGGCGATAAAAAATTTGTTTGTAACCAAGTTATTACTGCCACACTTCGTCTAAAATTGTTTATTATGAAAACATTATCCGTAACAATTGTAGTCAAGTAATACGACAGTGAAATACAATTGGAAGCACAAAGGCAAAAGTGAGACACTCCTTCGAGCTCCCAATAAATTACTATCGAAGGGTATATTTACGAAACACGAGAACGTTGGATATCTAATATCAATTCTAAAACGGTTGTAGACATAGTAACGTTTGATCTTGTGATGTGGGCCGCTTGAAATACTTAGGCCACGAAGTTAACGTTTCTAGCCCTTAGAGTTTATAAGAATGATAAGTAAAAAAATGAGATAAATATGCTCCGAGCTTCTTGTTTCTTTCTGATGTGATGTAATCGAAGTTGTCAGGATTGAAAATTTAAAAATCATTAGTGCTGATTTTTTAAGTGAAACTTTTTATGGCACGATAAGTAAAAATCATCCTTACGCGTTATACGTAAGGTATGTATTTGTAAGTCTAATTCTAATCGTAAAGTTCTAATCGTATATAAAAATTAGTGAATGTATAGTTGAGTATTTATGCTACGGAACTTCGTATATAGTTTAGGAGTGTTCTAATATACCTATAAATATAATTGAATACATAGAAGCCAAAGTTCAGTTCCTCAGTAATATATAATATACAAACTGTCTTTTTCTAAATTAATAATTTTGATTAATTTTGTTTTTAAGTTACTTGCATTGATATTATAAAGGTCAAATGATTATCTTTTTCTTGTAGCCTGTTTATTGAGGAAGACTTTTGCTAACATCACGCCACATTCCTTAGGAGCAGAGTAGTTACTTTATGGATTGTAGATAAGAAAATATATTAAGCAAGAACCAAGTTATAGTGTATTTGAGTTGGGAAGCGCCGAGCAGGGTATCGTTGGTAAAGACCGCGTTAGCTGCCTGGCACATACCACGCATTATTAAGTTAGTACAATATGGTGCGGAGTGAATTTATGACACTCTGCTTGTAATAAATCATTGTAATTTACTAGAAAACTTAGTGTACTAAAAAGTTGAAAAAATTAAAAATTTAGCTGACAATTTCAAATAATAACTGCAATTTTTACACGTGAATTTTCAAAAGATTATTTTACTAGTGTAAATATTAGTGTGTATTATTATTTAACTCATAATCATAAATACGCTTCCGCTTTTCTCGTGGCTCCACACTAAAAGTTATTATAGTCCCTTGTTTTACCTCTCGTCTTGTAACGCATCGATTACCTATACCGAAGCGAGAATATTTTGTAAAATATTATATTCATTTTACGTCTTTTCAAAGTCGTTTGATAAATTAAACCATCGCGTCAATCAATTGGTGATTTATGGCGTATAATGAAGTGTCTTCTTTAGTTTCTTTTACTTAAATGAATTTATATCTAACTGGTTGAAACACGGCTTTACGGGGTTTCACAAAGACCCTTTGTTTGTTAAATAGAAAAGAATTACTCAAAGTTTAATTTAGTACATATTGATTTTAAAGTCATCGTATTATCTTTCATTTAAGGAGTTATAGTATAGTGAGTGGGTAGGAAAAGCTCTAACATTTATGAATCTGATTTACTTATAAAAAATATAGTACGACTATACTTTGCTTGTGTCTTTGCTTGCGTTTATGTTGATGTTTGGTAGGTGGTAGAGCCACGCTGAAGCTATTACTGGTTTCAGCATGAATGGATCGGCTCATCCGGTGTAGTACCACCCTCTCATAGAAAACCGACGTGAATTTTGTATTGTTGCGTTTCGTTCGGTCAGTAAGAGCGCTGGTAGACCACCTGCCACCCGCACCCCCCTCTCCTCCCTCCCCTTCCCCCAAACATAGGCTGGCAACGCAGTTGCGACTCCTCTGGTGTTGCTATTTTCTATGGACGGTGGTGATCATTTAACATCAGGTGACCCACATGTTCGTTTGCCTGCTATGACATAAAAAAAATCTAAACTATTCAACGGGGACTGTAATTGTAACCGTAAACTGTAAAATTGCATGACCTTTAAATGTAAAACCTTAAAAACCTTAAAAATGTAAACCAAATTAGATCTTATTCGATATCGATTATAAGGAACTCTGTCGTGTGTAATGATATGCGGTGGAAAATGAAAAAGAAAAGAAATTGTCTATACGAGTATATGATTTGTTTGTTTTATAAGGTTGTTGTATAAGATATCATTTATAATCTATATATAATCGTAATTTGTTAATAAGGTGATAGCTTAAGTTGCAGTTTGAAATACACATACTAACGTATAACAGTGACTTTGCCCGTGAACTAATATTGCAAAGTATTTGTATGCCAAAAGTTTAATAACATAAATAGATAACCTTGGAATTGCTCTATCAGGACAATCTAGATAAACGACTAATATCAAAATGGACAATAACAATAACAAATAAAGTTTATTGAGCGAAAAAATTGCATTTATGTCGACCTTTGCTAGCGTTTTTTGCAACGTTTAGCTATGGCGTCGTAAAATTTAGAATCCAATCCAGGGACCTACACGACCAGCCTCGTAAAATGCACGTTGCACGTTTTGTTTGATTTCGAATTTACTGCAACACGCTGTGAGCGCAATGGAAAAAAATGTAACGTAGCTTGAAATACTCTGTACAAACGTTACCATGGATGCTTTAATAGATCACGATTATTTTTTACATTGACGGAATTTCGATAAAGTACGTGATGGGCTGTTTTTAGAAACCTATTGTATTACATTACTATAGTCTATATCTCATCTTTTGTTTATTGGTACTCTACACACAGGGTAAATAAGCCAATTAATGGTTACATAAAACAACTATATATCAATCACATAAATAATTATCTTGTGTGGAAATCAAACCGGTACCACTAAGTGCCACAATAACGGCGAAAACAACGTCGACTGCTTTAACTACTGCACCATCTGGCATCCATGAGAATGTAAAATAATTCAGGATATTCAAATATTTATATATAGAATTCTTCGTACGTCTGTCTATCATTAAAGTCTTGATGGATGGATGATGGATTATTTTGATGAACTTTGTTGTGTTTGAATGAGTCCGTCGATAGCTTTGATTGTTAATTAGTTATGGCTGTGATCTGAATCCATATTTTTTTTCAATTTTCAGAGCAAAACAATGTCTGCCTTCCCGCCGGTGATATAGAAAAAGGTTGAATAAATAATAAAATAAAAAATTAAAATTAAATAATGTTCTTCATTGTGATATAAAATTGCTTAAAACAGTATTGTTTAGAAATATAAAAGAATAACGAAACGTAAGTTCGAAAACGTCTCGTATCTACGAAACATTTAGCTCTTAGAACGTATTAATCTCAACAAAACCAGAATGCAGACATTACTCCACTACATCTTCCCAGCAGACGTCTATGAACGCCCTCCGGTGACAAACGCGCAGCGCCGCAGCTATTAAAGGCTAAACAGTATTGATGGGCCGGTCACCGTATTCTGGCTCATAAATTTCACTATCTCACTATGAATGGACGAGCTTTCGTGAAGAACGTCAGTCTAGCTTTTTGTTTGAAATATTGTAAAGAGATATATTCGGAAACTGAAAATACAAACACTACGCGAATAGAACATAAAAGAAAAATACATTCAAAGGTATTAAATACGAACGAAAGAGTAATTCTGAATTTGAAAGCATAAAAATTGAAAACACTCTTTGCCTTTTTCGGATTTTAGTAACACTGCGTAGTGTATTTTACAAAGTATAAAAGAATATCCGTTATGCACCTTTTCAAGCATAATTCTTTGATGTAGGAGTAGTTGTTCGTTATTTTTTTAAATAAAATACTAGAGTACTTGCGTTAAAAAATAGCCAATCAATTCTTGCGAGCTAGTTATATCTTAAACCATTTAAATCAATATAATTACGGTAGTCACACGTTTTCACACACAAATCGGTTTAATATACTAAATTCATATGAATACGTATATTTAACAAATCTTCTTTTGTTTCGAGTAGATATATTGTACTTATTTTTTATCGAAAAATAAACGATAAATTTTTGTTCTCATCTTTTTATAAATAGGACTGTCCATTTAAAGGTATTACCTGTAAATTATCTGTGACTTCCAATTCAAATATCAATCAAATTCCTATGTGCAAGATAATTGTTGTCAAAAAGTATGCATTATCTATGAAATACTTCTATTAAATAGGTTAATAAGCACTATATAAGCGTTAATACGAACATATTTTAAGCGTTTTTGATTTTATTACTTATAAAAAAATCTCGCATTGTAAAGGAGAGGCACTGTACTTAATAAGAAGCTCAGTGCTATCGACAAATAACTATCACTATTACCGATATTTCTACATCGATAGTCGTCATTAACATACACTAGGACACAAACAAAATGACATTTTTGTGGTATAATTACCATACTATAAAATATTTTTCAGAATGTTTTTTTTTTATTGTTGCTCGGTAAAATGACTGCACTGTGCCTGATGGTAAGCTCAGTACAATTCAAAAAGAATGGTGACCACCGAGTGACACGTTATCCATCACCGGTCGCCGCTGTCATGCCGGCCTACGAAAAACTGGATATGCACAGGCTGATCCCGAAACGCGACCCGCAGAAGCGAATCACTATGACGGGTTTTTTCGCCATATACATACACGGTGGTTGCGACCCAGTCAGGCTGTAGAACCCTACCACCCCGCTTTCGCCATTGCCTCGTTCGTAACTCAGCAGGGTGCACCACGTGCAGGTGAGGTTGGCTTGGGTGTCTCAAGACTTAGATGTTATTCGACACCACTTACACTGCAATATCTTATAGATTATTTCGTTTCTTAACTTTTCTTAACAGTAATCAAATTATAAATATAGAACCAGATACACGAAAAGCTTATAATATTACGTCTCATAACAAAGCCTTAGAAATTAATACTCCTGAGTGTATTTACTTTGCAGAAACGGTATAAAAGTAAACAAACTAAAGAAAAGGGAATTAATTTCAAAGTTTTTAATTGTAACTTTGGAAGGATTCTTGTTCACAAATAAATTTGAAGATGTCGGCGTTTGGATTAGATATTTTATTGAATAGCAAACACTACAGGATAAATCTATAAAATTAACTTCTAGTATGTAATTCTAAATTGTATTAGATATTGACACGACAACTGAACGAACGGTAAAGGTCCATCGGAAGTGCCGTAAAATTTAATTAAAGTGACATTTCATTTGGCCATATGTGGTGATGCCGTGATGGTAGGTTGAGTAGCTTCTCCACCAAGTGGTGGCTTAGAAAGAGCATTTGACCACAATCTTACCTGATGTTAAATTATACTGTGGTCCAAGCACGGTAAATGTAAAAAGACTCGTCTTAATTTTAGGTTATTAGCTAGCTCAAGTTCTTAATTAAAAGAGTTCTATATTTAATTTGTAAGCACATTTTATTAAACTTTTACCAATACAGAAATGAATTATTCAATCTATACTAATATTATAAAGAGGTAAAGTTTGTGAGTTTGTGACGTTGTAAAGGGTATTCTCAGGAACTACTAAACCGATGTAGAAAATTCTTTTACCAATAGAAAGCCGCGTTATTTGTGAGTGTCATATATAGGTTATATATCATCATGCTAAGGCTAATAGGAGCGGAGCAATAATGAAAAATGTTTTATAATCGGGTTTTTTTTCCTTTTGAGAGCTTCCGCTGCGTCTTAGCCCAAAATAACTATTCCACGCGTGCGAAGTCGCGGGCAGAAGTTATTAACTAATTATATTATCTATACTAATATTATAAAGAGGTAAAGTTTGCGAGGTTATAGGGGGTAATATCGGGGGAGTCGGAGAAAAATGGTCGAACGAAAACGTTTTTTTATGAACGCTGCCTTAACTATGAGAGATATATGATTGAGTTCTAGAGAAAAGTTGTAGCTTGGTAATGCTTATTACCGCCCAACGAAGTAGGCACGGGTCAGCTAGTCGTTGATATAATAATTATATTAACTACAAGCTGTGCCCGTGACTCTGTCTACGTGGAACCTAATTTAATAAAACAGTGAGTAATAAAATCATTTGAATGTATCAAGTTACTTATCTACTTTTCTCTCAGTCTCCGTATTTAAATAGCGTTGTCATTATCATTACAATAACATTTAATAAGACCGAACCGATTTTAACGAAACAAAAACTATATATTACTCATAGATATGCTTTATGATTTTCTTGAAAAGGTTATGTCATGAACGAAGAACTTTAGCAGTGACGCGTGTTCATACAAAACCGACAGACAGATAGAGAGATATTTCTAAAAATGATTGAAATGTATTTTATTACTTATTGCTAAACACCTGCAATTTTTTTTATACTAAAATCTAAATAGTACATACACGTTAGATTTACATTCTTATTATCATATATATTAATACGTGAAGCCTAAATTTTGTATCCCTTTTTAACGGAATTGGGCGAACGGATGAACGTGAAATTTGGCATAGTTAAAGTTTATATGGAGGAGAAGTGCAGAAAGCTATTTATTTTATATAAAATGCATTAAAAGTACATTAAATTAATTAAAATATGCATTACTCACACTACTGCTTCAATTTTACACAACATATACACACATGTAAATAAAAAAGACATTTTGACATCTGTCAATAAAGAACTTCAAAAAGGTTGTGAAGGAGGTTGCTGTGCTCGACTGTATGTATTATTTTACTCTTACGTTCCAATTACCTTTTTTCATTCTACATTCTACAATGATATTATAACATAATATACCCTTTGACAAAAGAACCCTAATAAAATTCAAACTTTAAAAAATCAATGCACTATGGTCGAATGTCGAGCTCTGGGCGCCCACTAGTATGTATAGATTCACAGAATAAAATTCGCATCGACACAAATGACGCATGCGAAATCCTTGATGTTAATTTCTCAATTTCCATAAAATATTTTTATAGTATCATTGCAACTATGATCTCGATGATATCGAATTGTCTTAACTAATTTCTGAAACTATAGAAGATTACATAAGTCTATCTCTTAAGAAGGTATTAGACCTGGTCGTGCATAAATACATACGTACACCAACGCCATAAAAAGCAACATTATTCCTCTGAAACATAAATCACTTTATTGCGTATACCTTCCTGTTATAGTATCAAATAAATTACTTCATTTGTCCACTTTAATGTCTCTTTGGACACTGAGAAATTACTTTTGTGTATAGTATACTCTTCCTTTGGTTTTATTTAGTAGCTGTGTGTTTTATGAGGGTCCTTAACTTAATATGGTAGTTTCCGTGTTTACACCATACATGTAATTTATTGTTTTGTATCCTTACAAATATTATAAATTCCAGTGTGAGTTTATTTCTTTACTTGTGTGTTATATTTTACGCCTTAAGTTCTCAACCGATCATTTTCAAAATATTGCATAGACTATTATATTTTATACAAGATAAGCTGCAAAAGTACCTAGTAACCAAGATACTAGGTACCAAGTCAAATTTTTATAAAAATTTAACAAAGTAAGTTAAAATCAGCAATAGGCAACCGACTTTTAATGTGATTAAAGATTTGTGAAGAAAATAAAAGTATTGTCACATTGCCGAAACATTCTAAGAATATCCATTTATATTTTAATCCATGGTTTTTACATAGTACACAATATGAAAATACTCACAATATATGCACCAAGTATAATTAATAAATTTAATTGCCAAACAGAGGGCACTCTGGTTCGGAAAAAAAGGCCGAACGCAATTAACCCAAAATTATCTAAAATTTGTATATCTGCCCCGTCTAACTACCCACAATTAGTCAATATAAATACTTCAGTTACTATAATAATAAACAATTAACACTTTAGCGGGTAAATCATGGAAATAAGATCTTGTCAAAAATAAAATAATAGGTGCCACGCTATAAACCATGTTGTATTAAATGTTTGTATGAAAGGTTTGAAGATCAATTAAATTTTAATACTAATTTCATAATACACAATAAGTACAATCAGATTACTCAAGCGGTCAGACCATGTCGTTATCGAAAAACAAGTTTGACCATTAATTCAATTAGTAGCAATCGAAATCGAAAGCGGAAGGGTTCGCGTGTGTTGCGTTAAAATTTTATATTGCTTCAACCCTTTACGCTTTAATCCGTTATGGACGACATGATTTTAATTAAAATGACATTATACGTTTTGTTTTTGCTAGTATTATCTGTTGTTCTATATATTTTTATTATTACGAACTAGTAAGTGATTATGATTTGATAGAATCCCTTTACTTTATTATTCTGTTTATTGGTTAATTTATTAACTCGGTTTCATGTATATCAAGGTAGAAATTCGTAGTTGAATTTATACAAATTTCCCGAGAAGACAATGACTTGAAATTTTAAACATATCCCAAAATTAGCAATGAACACAAGAAAATATAGAAAAAGATAAAGTACCGATATATTACTTTTTTAAAATGAATGAAGAAATATAGAATTATTTTACTAAACCTCATAAAGATTATACAATTTTTAAATTACTTGAAGCATTGAAGATTGATTTGAAAAATTTCCAATGTACCTTTTTTAGGGCGACTAAAATACTTATAAGATTTGAGACACGGGGCAATACACAAGTGACGCTTAACTGCACATGCAGTCAAATTTTTTTCAATATATGAATATGAACAATATGAACCGTAATATACGTCTTCTCATTTATAGTTATTCTCTGCATATCTCACAATTATGTATTGTATGCGTGCCCCGTTTTTTGTTTCAAATTATACAAATATTTTATTAAAGCTATTAAAATGTGCAATGAAAAGCACTCAGCTACTATTATAAGATGTTAAAAATATTTATATCCTTCATAATGTTTAGAGAATTTATTTTGTACTTTTTAGTTCGTTTTAACATCGTGGTATATTTATTTTTTTGTTAATTTCTAAACAAATGTACTAGGAGCAGTATATTATTTGCTGTATAAACCATCACATTAATATAATAACGTATAGGACTGTAATAAATATTGTTATTTTTACGATTATCAATGGTGTTTGTCGTAAAAGAAACATAAACCAAAAAATCGAGTCAATGTGATTTGAATGCTTTAAAGCGAACGATTTCACTAAACAGACTCAAAACATGTTTCACCGCATCCCAAATTGCTTCTAACGTCTTTATTTTTATAAAACATCCCATCATAGACATTATTTTCATCGAGTCACTTTTAAGGGTCGACCCTTGAAGCGTTGAGGTGAAAGTAATCGCCGTATCAAAGCGAAATTTGTCAAAAACACGACACTGCGTGCACTTCCGTCAATTCTCTCCAATTAATAACCGTCTGCTAGCTCTTTCATTCTTGGAATGTGATGTATGTTTGTATCTCGCTCTTGTCCCCTTGTTTGAGAAGCCCCGTCGAGATGGAATATTGCCACTTTGTCGCGCCGCTGACTTTAGAAAATATTGCAATTTCGTTTCTTCATATAAACAGCCTGCGGGAGGCGGCGCGACAAAGTGGCAATATTCCATCTCGACGGGGCTTCTCAAACAAGGGGACAAGCGCAATATTTTCTAAAGTCAACATTTAAAAAAATATTCGAAAAACTTAAAACTCTCGTAGCTTAAAGAAATAACGAGATTTTTAATTACTTTGCTTTCGATGACTATGATACCAACAGTTATGTATCCTTACTTTTAAAAAATGGCTTTAAAATGCAAAATTTGAAATATCGAAGAATCACTGTTTCAAATAATTTACCAGATACTAGTTATTATAGTGCCCAAACGTTTTTATAGCATGCAGTTTATTTGTATTTTTTACTCAAGAAAGCTTTATCTAGACGGCAGACAATATAACTGTGGTAGATATTTCAGATATCATTCTGGAGTCCAAATTGATCCACGTAAAGAGACATCAGAACCAAATAATATCAAAAGTATAATATTTGTATTTTCATTTACCATAGCATTGCATAGGATTAAAGAAACCGTAATAAAAAAACAACATGTTAATGCTGCGAAAAGAATCAAAAGTATTAAATACAACAACAACCAACTCGGTGACATATAAACAAGTATAAATGAGTGTCGGTTGGTCATTATGTGTGCTGATTTATGGTGCGTGACATGGACCCGAAAGTTTTTACACGTAACGTGTTTAATGCGGTTTGTTGTTTGCACTGTTTACTTTATCTAATAGTTGTTATTCCATGCATTCTGTAGTATTTTCTACTGAGCTATATGTATACTAATTAACTCTTATTCATTAGGACGGATAGTTTCTTCATTAGTTCTTTTGTTAGGTTTGTAGCTCGAATCACCTTTTGATCTTTATCCATCCTTGAATTAATTGTTTCCTATACAACTGTGTCCTCATTCATTAACAGTCTCTTACCGCTTTGGAAAATAGGTTTTTTTCGTTAACGCTTTGTTATCAAAATATAGGTGTAGGAGAGTTGCATGTTTATTGCTAGTTTTTTATTTAATAATCAAACTATGGGTACAAATGACTGAATACATACAGTTAGTGAACTTAGTATAGATTTTTAATGAATACCCGATAGCGTTTTTAATTATTTTAATCTGATTTAATAAATTTTATGACTACAACCAACAACTATCGACAAAGTAATAGATAAATAAACAGAACAAGAATAATTACTGGAACTTTACTGTATGTTTTTAAGTTATATGACTGGAACTATGTTTAACAGCCAGATATATATCGCAGACCGTTGCTGATCTTTAAAAGACAAACATTACGCATATATACGCATATGTCATGAACTACGTCAAAAACACTGGAAAACTATTAATTTTAAGGTCTTTATTGTGTTCAATGTACGTTTATTGACTAATTTAAATTATGTCGTTTTTTTATTCTTTACAAATAGATCTTTAGCAATTGACCACAATATCATCTGATGTTGAATGGCGCTGTGGTCTAAGAAGGTAAACAGGGTAAACGTAGAGAGGACTGGTTCTCAAGTGTAGCTACCGGAACAGATCAACAGCTGCTTGGCGACAGTTTTTCAACTCCTTTATCAATCATAAATATAGGTAAGATTCAGTTCTTTAGATTTGACGTAATAATCCTCCGAGTTATGGAGTAATTGAACATCAGGTGAAATTATCAGCAAACGATAGATTCTAAAGGTAAAAATATGAAGCTTCTGATATTGATATCGTATCTGTTTATACTTTTGTCATAGAATTCAAAAGCATTATTTTATCCAGAACAAATAACTTTTCAAATTCTTTTCTTTCCTATACTGTGAGTAGATAAGCTCTCCGCCCAGCTTACACGCTCCCTTCTACGATACTGAGTCTTTTACATGAGGTAGAAGAGGTATTTTTGTAGGCCAGCAAAATAGCGGCTGGTGCAAATGGATTTTGTCGTCAACAACTACCGTTAATTCTTGACTATACCGTACATCCCATACTATACAATTGTTTTAAATAGTAGTATAAAAATGCGATACTAATTAGTACATGTATACAATATATGTATCGTAGTGGTTGAGTGCTTTGACCGTTGGAGTATCAATCCGATGTCCGCAGGTTCGAACGCCGGGAAGTTACAACAAATGTTTCGTAATTCGCGTACATTTACTAATCGAAATTGATAACACTATCAGCTGACGGTGAAGCAAAACATCGTGAGGAATCCCGAACCTCAGAAATGTTCTTGTAGAACGACTGTGTGTGAGAAAATGTAGGACTGTGGATTTCTCTAAGTTTGAAATCGCTGAAACGTCATGGGCTGTCGTAGTGATTATGTCTATACCTCCCTTCCGGAAGAGGACTATGTCTCTACTGTGGGATTCTTTTAGGTTGATGATGACATATATTTGCACAATATACTTGTAGCGTTCCTAATTATATTCACCTTTATGATTCTCTATATTAAAACGTGTCGTGATTGTAAGTTTCTAATTATAGTGTGGGCTATTGCGAAATCTTACAACACTAAGCTTCTATACCTCTGGAACCACCAACGTAGGCTAATTTTACATGAGTACGAAAATGGTGAGAACAGGGATCTTAAATAAATAAAACTCATTATTTATTATAAAATAACGTATGTATTTATTTCGATCACAATAATAAATTATTGAAGCAATTACCCATTAATGACATAATACATACAAATACATACATTCACTTAACACGAATTAAACAGTTACGACCTTATGATTAACATTTAAACACGTTTAAACATTTAACATATAATCACATTCATCTGGCACCCGATGACATAATGACATATTAAATTCAGACCAGAGTTAGGCATTTATTTGTAAATTAATTTATTCTTACAACTATGTATATTAATTAACACCAAGAATTATCAGAGATACTTTAATACAATTGTATGATATAACGTTGTATGTAAGTTGTATGAGGTGCAAAATCGTTTAGAGATATTTTATATTATTTACATGAGAACTATTTACTGTTTAAGCTTTGTAAGAAGTGATAGTTAAGCCATTGGTTATATAACTAAGGTCGCCTTAATTGAGTTCACTCCAGAAAATATTCGACACGTATGGTACAAATAAATTGTCACAATGTTTTATTAGATAAAGCATTCGTATTGTATTTATTGGATAGAGAATATGCTACCGCTAAAATGCAGTAATTAGTTATTCCACTTGTTACAGTCCATAACTTGCCGAAAATTGTTATATGGTATGGACATATGGTGATGGTGGTTAAATCTAATCTTATCTATCCCAATCTCATGTATTATATCAGGTTAGGTTAGACTTGTATAGGGGTGCGAAGTAAGGGAACATCCTTGCAGTGTATCTCCTGATCAACATCATCCCTTTTGGCTATCGGCCGATGCAATAGCCCGACTGAAGGCAAACTCGCTAGTAAACCCATCTGCATAAGGGGGCAGGAGATGAGACAAGGATTGTCCACTACGTCTGTCTCGTTATGGGTAATGGAGGATGAAATCCTCTTTATAAAATTACCGTGGAAAATAATCACGTAAAAAAGTTACCGGTAGTAAGAAAGGACGGCAATTAGGGAAGACGCCACCATAACTACCAAGACGCAGATAAAGTGGAAGATATGGGAAACCTGACATTTTATTTCAATGGTGTGGCGGACGGGAAAACAGATTAACCCGGACTGCAGTGAGGATGGATTGTAGTTCGAAAAGAGGATACCTTAACCTACAAGGTGCTGCGGACAAGAGGAGGAAGATGTGCGCTCTTGTCCCCTTGTTTGAGAAGCCCCGTCGAGATGGAATATTGCCACTTTGTCGCGCCGCCTCCCGCAGGCTGTTTATATGAAGAAACGAAATTGCAATATTTTCTAAAGTCAACATTTAAAAAAATATTCGAAAAACTTAAAACTCTCGTAGCTTAAAGAAATAACGAGATTTTTAATTACTTTGCTTTCGATGACTATGATACCAACAGTTATGTATCCTTACTTTTAAAAAATGGCTTTAAAATGCAAAATTTGAAATATCGAAGAATCACTGTTTCAAATAATTTACCAGATACTAGTTATTATAGTGCCCAAACGTTTTTATAGCATGCAGTTTATTTGTATTTTTTACTCAAGAAAGCTTTATCTAGACGGCAGACAATATAACTGTGGTAGATATTTCAGATATCATTCTGGAGTCCAAATTGATCCACGTAAAGAGACATCAGAACCAAATAATATCAAAAGTATAATATTTGTATTTTCATTTACCATAGCATTGCATAGGATTAAAGAAACCGTAATAAAAAAACAACATGTTAATGCTGCGAAAAGAATCAAAAGTATTAAATACAACAACAACCAACTCGGTGACATATAAACAAGTATAAATGAGTGTCGGTTGGTCATTATGTGTGCTGATTTATGGTGCGTGACATGGACCCGAAAGTTTTTACACGTAACGTGTTTAATGCGGTTTGTTGTTTGCACTGTTTACTTTATCTAATAGTTGTTATTCCATGCATTCTGTAGTATTTTCTACTGAGCTATATGTATACTAATTAACTCTTATTCATTAGGACGGATAGTTTCTTCATTAGTTCTTTTGTTAGGTTTGTAGCTCGAATCACCTTTTGATCTTTATCCATCCTTGAATTAATTGTTTCCTATACAACTGTGTCCTCATTCATTAACAGTCTCTTACCGCTTTGGAAAATAGGTTTTTTTCGTTAACGCTTTGTTATCAAAATATAGGTGTAGGAGAGTTGCATGTTTATTGCTAGTTTTTTATTTAATAATCAAACTATGGGTACAAATGACTGAATACATACAGTTAGTGAACTTAGTATAGATTTTTAATGAATACCCGATAGCGTTTTTAATTATTTTAATCTGATTTAATAAATTTTATGACTACAACCAACAACTATCGACAAAGTAATAGATAAATAAACAGAACAAGAATAATTACTGAAACATTACTCCATGTTTTTAAGTTATATGACTGGAACTATGTTTAACAGCCAGATATATATCGCAGACCGTTGCTGATCTTTAAAAGACAAACATTACGCATATATACGCATATGTCATGAACTACGTCAAAAACACTGGAAAACTATTAATTTTAAGGTCTTTATTGTGTTCAATGTACGTTTATTGACTAATTTAAATTATGTCGTTTTTTTATTCTTTACAAATAGATCTTTAGCAATTGACCACAATATCATCTGATGTTGAATGGCGCTGTGGTCTAAGAAGGTAAACAGGGTAAACATAAAGAGGACTGGTTTTCAAGTGTAGCTATTAGCAATCATAAATATAGGTAAGATTCAGTTCTTCAGATTTGCCGTAACAATCCTCCGAGTTATGGAGTAATTGAACATCAGGTGAAATTATCGGCAAACCATAGATTCTAAAGGTAAAAATATGAAGCTTCTGATATTGATATTATATCTTCTGATACTAATATTGTTATGGTATCTGTTTATACTTTTGTCATAGAATTCAAAAGCATTATTTTATCCTTTTATATACTGTGAATAGATGAAATCATGTCCGGCCGGCTTACACGTTCCCTTCTACGATACTGAGTCTTTTACATGAGGTAGAAGAGGTATTTTTTTAGGCCAGCATAATAGCGGCGGGTGCAAATGGATTTTGAAGTCAGCGACTACCGTTAATTCTTGACTATACCGTACATCCCATACTATGCAATTGTTATAAATAGTAGTATAAAAATGCGATACTAATTAGTACATGTATACAATATATGTATCGTAGTGGTTGAGTGCTTTGACCGACGGAATATTAATTCAATGTCCGCAGGTTCGAACGCCGGGACGTTACAACAGATCTTTCGTAATTCGCGTACATTTACTAATTGAAATTGGTAACACTATCGGCTGACGCTGAAGGAAAACATCGTGAGGAATCCCGAAACTCAGAAATGTTCTTGTAGAACGACTGTGTGTGAGAAACCGTAGAACTGTGGATTTCTCTGAGTTTGAAATCGCTGAAACATCATGGCCTGGCTTAGTGATTATATCCATACCTTCCTTTCGGAAGAGACCTATGGCTCTACTGTGTCATTCTTATAAGTTGATGATGACATATATATATTTGCATAATATACTTGTAGCGTTCCTAATTATATTCACCTTTATGACTCTCTATATTAAAACGTGTCGAGTTTGATTGTATGTTTCTAATTATAGTGTGTGCTATTGCTAAATCTTACAACACTAAGCTTCTAAACCTCTGGAACCAGCAACGTAGGCTATTTTCGCATAAGTATGAAAACGGCGGGAACAGGGATCTTAAATAAATAAAACTCATGATTTATTATAAAATAACGTATGTATTTATTTCGATCACAATAATAAATTATTGAAGCAATTACCCATTAATGACATAATACATACAAATACATACATTCACTTAACACGAATTAAACAGTTACGACCTTATGATTAACATTTAAACACGTTTAAACATTTAACATATAATCACATTCATCTGGCACCCGATGACATAATGACATATTAAATTCAGACCAGAGTTAGGCATTTATTTGTAAATTAATTTATTCTTACAACTATGTATATTAATTAACACCAAGAATTATCAGAGATACTTTAATACAATTGTATGATATAACGTTGTATGTAAGTTGTATGAGGTGCAAAATCGTTTAAAGATATTTTATATTATTTACATGAGAACTATTTACTGTTTAAGCTTTGTAAGAAGTGATAGTTAAGCCATTGGTTATATAACTAAGGTCGCCTTAATTGAGTTCACTCCAGAAAATATTCGACACGTATGGTACAAATAAATTGTCACAATGTTTTATTAGATAAAGCATTCGTATTGTATTTATTGGATAGAGAATATGCTACCGCTAAAATGCAGTAATTAGTTATTCCACTTGTTACAGTCCATAACTTGCCGAAAATTGTTATATGGTATGGACATATGGTGATGGTGGTTAAATCTAATCTTATCTATCCCAATCTCATGTATTATATCAGGTTAGGTTAGACTTGTATAGGGGTGCGAAGTAAGGGAACATCCTTGCAGTGTATCTCCTGATCAACATCATCCCTTTTGGCTATCGGCCGATGCAATAGCCCGACTGAAGGCAAACTCGCTAGTAAACCCATCTGCATAAGGGGGCAGGAGATGAGACAAGGATTGTCCACTACGTCTGTCTCGTTATGGGTAATGGAGGATGAAATCCTCTTTATAAAATTACCGTGGAAAATAATCACGTAAAAAAGTTACCGGTAGTAAGAAAGGACGGCAATTAGGGAAGACGCCACCATAACTACCAAGACGCAGATAAAGTGGAAGATATGGGAAACCTGACATTTTATTTCAATGGTGTGGCGGACGGGAAAACAGATTAACCCGGACTGCAGTGAGGATGGATTGTAGTTCGAAAAGAGGATACCTTAACCTACAAGGTGCTGCGGACAAGAGGAGGAAGATGTGGGTAGCCTGACCCTATACTGTATTGGTGCGGCGGACAGGAAGACAGGTTGACCCTAACTGTTTGCGTCAGTGGGCAGCCAGGCCTTACTGACGGAGTTTTGCTGTTTGCTCACGTGCTCCAATTACCATCGTGGAGTTTTAGTTTGTAGGAGTCTGACCTAACTCTTTTGCCCTTTCCGAACAAATGGTGGGTATTACAAATTCCTCCAAATTAATCTGCAGATTAATTATGTAATGTGCATATTTACTAATTTCTAGTTTTAGCGGTAACAGATATACTTTTAGAAAAAAAATATTAAAGGATCATCAGTGGAGACCGACATTAAGCAATTTAGTTTGAATTAGGTTTTAGAAGAACGTCTTTGATAGTGAAATTTGGTATGCTGTCAAAGTTACCGTGCGACCAGCGATGGATAATATGTCTCTCGGTGGTCGCCATTGTTTTTGGATAGTACTGTGCTTACCATCAGGTATAGTACAGTCATTTTGCCGAACGACAATTAAAAAAAAGATGTCATAAAATACAAACATAAAAAATACATCAGCTGGATTCTTACACTATGGAGTTTACGAACCACATTTGTGACTGCTATTTTTTAAACTAAAATTGATATATAAGTAACAAAACAAATGTACTACATAATTAAATTCTTATTATAATATGCTTATGAATAATATACATTCATACGACATGTATATATTATTTTATTTAACCATACATATTGTTATTCGTAAAAATATACAAATAAGAATTATTGTTTTCACAATGCATATAAGTTTTTACACGTAACGTGTTTAATGCGGTTTGTTGTTTGCACTGTTTACTTTATCTAATAGTTGTTATTCCATGCATTCTGTAGTATTTTCTACTGAGCTATATGTATACTAATTAACTCTTATTCATTAGGACGGATAGTTTCTTCATTAGTTCTTTTGTTAGGTTTGTAGCTCGAATCACCTTTTGATCTTTATCCATCCTTGAATTAATTGTTTCCTATACAACTGTGTCCTCATTCATTAACAGTCTCTTACCGCTTTGGAAAATAGGTTTTTTTCGTTAACGCTTTGTTATCAAAATATAGGTGTAGGAGAGTTGCATGTTTATTGCTAGTTTTTTATTTAATAATCAAACTATGGGTACAAATGACTGAATACATACAGTTAGTGAACTTAGTATAGATTTTTAATGAATACCCGATAGCGTTTTTAATTATTTTAATCTGATTTAATAAATTTTATGACTACAACCAACAACTATCGACAAAGTAATAGATAAATAAACAGAACAAGAATAATTACTGGAACTTTACTGTATGTTTTTAAGTTATATGACTGGAACTATGTTTAACAGCCAGATATATATCGCAGACCGTTGCTGATCTTTAAAAGACAAACATTACGCATATATACGCATATGTCATGAACTACGTCAAAAACACTGGAAAACTATTAATTTTAAGGTCTTTATTGTGTTCAATGTACGTTTATTGACTAATTTAAATTATGTCGTTTTTTTATTCTTTACAAATAGATCTTTAGCAATTGACCACAATATCATCTGATGTTGAATGGCGCTGTGGTCTAAGAAGGTAAACAGGGTAAACATAAAGAGGACTGGTTTTCAAGTGTAGCTATTAGCAATCATAAATATAGGTAAGATTCAGTTCTTCAGATTTGCCGTAACAATCCTCCGAGTTATGGAGTAATTGAACATCAGGTGAAATTATCAGCAAACGATAGATTCTAAAGGTAAAAATATGAAGCTTCTGATATTGATATTATATCTTCTGATACTAATATTGTTATGGTATCTGTTTATACTTTTGTCATAGAATTCAAAAGCATTATTTTATCCTTTTATATACTGTGAATAGATGAAATCATGTCCGGCCGGCTTACACGTTCCCTTCTACGATACTGAGTCTTTTACATGAGGTAGAAGAGGTATTTTTTTAGGCCAGCATAATAGCGGCGGGTGCAAATGGATTTTGAAGTCAGCGACTACCGTTAATTCTTGACTATACCGTACATCCCATACTATGCAATTGTTATAAATAGTAGTATAAAAATGCGATACTAATTAGTACATGTATACAATATATGTATCGTAGTGGTTGAGTGCTTTGACCGACGGAATATTAATTCAATGTCCGCAGGTTCGAACGCCGGGACGTTACAACAGATCTTTCGTAATTCGCGTACATTTACTAATTGAAATTGGTAACACTATCGGCTGACGCTGAAGGAAAACATCGTGAGGAATCCCGAAACTCAGAAATGTTCTTGTAGAACGACTGTGTGTGAGAAACCGTAGAACTGTGGATTTCTCTGAGTTTGAAATCGCTGAAACATCATGGCCTGGCTTAGTGATTATATCCATACCTTCCTTTCGGAAGAGACCTATGGCTCTACTGTGTCATTCTTATAAGTTGATGATGACATATATATATTTGCATAATATACTTGTAGCGTTCCTAATTATATTCACCTTTATGACTCTCTATATTAAAACGTGTCGAGTTTGATTGTATGTTTCTAATTATAGTGTGTGCTATTGCTAAATCTTACAACACTAAGCTTCTAAACCTCTGGAACCAGCAACGTAGGCTATTTTCGCATAAGTATGAAAACGGCGGGAACAGGGATCTTAAATAAATAAAACTCATTATTTATTATAAAATAACGTATGTATTTATTTCGATCACAATAATAAATTATTGAAGCAATTACCCATTAATGACATAATACATACAAATACATACATTCACTTAACACGAATTAAACAGTTACGACCTTATGATTAACATTTAAACACGTTTAAACATTTAACATATAATCACATTCATCTGGCACCCGATGACATAATGACATATTAAATTCAGACCAGAGTTAGGCATTTATTTGTAAATTAATTTATTCTTACAACTATGTATATTAATTAACACCAAGAATTATCAGAGATACTTTAATACAATTGTATGATATAACGTTGTATGTAAGTTGTATGAGGTGCAAAATCGTTTAGAGATATTTTATATTATTTACATGAGAACTATTTACTGTTTAAGCTTTGTAAGAAGTGATAGTTAAGCCATTGGTTATATAACTAAGGTCGCCTTAATTGAGTTCACTCCAGAAAATATTCGACACGTATGGTACAAATAAATTGTCACAATGTTTTATTAGATAAAGCATTCGTATTGTATATTTATTGGATAATATGTTACCGGTAAAGTGCAGTAATCAGTTATTCTGCTGGTTACAGTCCAATAACTTGCCGAAAATTGTTATATGGTATGGAACATATGCTGATATGTGTTAAATCTAATCTTATCTATCGCAATCTCGTGAATTATATCAGGTTAGGTTGGACTTGTATAGAGGTGCGAAGTAAAAGAACATCCTTGCAGTGTCAACATCATCCCTTTTGGCTATCGGCCGATGCATTAGCCCGACTGAAGGACCCTTGCTAGTAAACCCTCTGTTTTTCAAAGGAGGCAGGAGATGAGACAAGGATTGTCCACTATGGCTGTCTCGTTTTGGGCAATGGAGGATGAAATCCTCTTTATAAAATTACCGTGGAAAATAATCATGTAAAAAAGTTACCGGTGGTAAGAAAGGACAGCAGTTAGGAAAGACGCCACCATAGCTACCAAGACGCGGATAAAGTGGAAGATGTGGGGAACCTGCCTTTTTATTTCATTGGTGTGGCGGACGGGAAAACAGATTGACCCGGACTGCAGTGAGGACGGAGAGTAGTTCTAAAAGAGGTTACCTTAACTACAAGGCGCTGTGGACCAAAGGAGGAAGATGTAGGTAGCCTGACCCTATACTGTATTGGTGCGGCGGACAGGAAGACAGGTTGACCCTAACTGTTTGCGTCAGTGGGCAGCCAGGCCTTACTGACGGAGTTTTGCTGTACGCTCACGTGCTCCAATTACCATCGTGGAATTTTAGTTTGTAGTTAGTCTGACCTAACTCTTTTGCCCTTTCCGAACAAATGGTGGGTATTATAAATTCCTCCAAATTAATCCGCAGATTAATTATGTAATGTGCATATTTACTAATTTCTAGTTTTAGCGGTAACAGATATACTTTTAGAAAAAAAATATTAAAGGATCATCAGTGGAGACCGACATTAAGCAATTTAGTTTGAATTAGGTTTTAGAAGAACGTCTTTGATAGTGAAATTTGGTATGCTGTCAAAGTTACCGTGCGACCAGCGATGGATAATATGTCTCTCGGTGGTCGCCATTGTTTTTGGATAGTACTGTGCTTACCATCAGGTATAGTACAGTCATTTTGCCGAACGACAATTAAAAAAAAGATGTCATAAAATACAAACATAAAAAATACATCAGCTGGATTCTTACACTATGGAGTTTACGAACCACATTTGTGACTGCTATTTTTTAAACTAAAATTGATATATAAGTAACAAAACAAATGTACTACATAATTACATTCTTATTATAATATTCTTATGAATAATATACATTCATACGACATGTATATATTATTTTATTTAACCATACATATTGTTATTCGTAAAAATATACAAATAAGAATTATTGTTTTCACAATCCATATATTACCTTAGTTCCACTACATATTAATATTCGAAAGATTTATTGTATATTGTTCTATTCTATTTTTGGTGTCACCTACTATAACCTAAGTATATATTAACTGTGTTTAAAATGACTGGAGTATCTATAGAACTATTAAAAAAACATATCGTTTGGTTTGTAGAAATAGGGATGTAGACACTTTTTCATAATGTTTAATTGTAATATCTGTCAATTGTGGCTTGTATGTATGTATTGGCATTTTTTTAATGTCAATAGGCAGCAAACAGGCATACGGCCCACTTGACGGTAAATGGTTACTGTCGTCCTTGGACAACTGCATCACATCAACCAAGGGCGACACTGTTGTGTTGCTGAATTTGAAGAGCGCGTTTCAGTGCCTTTTTGCACCTCATAGCACTAGCGTACGCATAATGAAAGTTCGAGAGAACTTTACGGTGGTCACCATTTTGCTAGCTTTTAAGGTGTGTGCGTGGGCTGCCAGCCAGCGTTTGGAGGTGCGAGTTTGAAATGATGAGGAGGGCACCATATTAAAGAGTTCCTCAGAACACTTTCCATTGTACATGCGGTAGAGCACACATACACACCCAATGTCTCTACGAAGTTCTAAAGTCTGCGTGTTAATTCGGGATGTCAACAATAGGAATAGCTGCCTTTGCACGAAATTAAAAGGCGAAAGTTGGTAGGCAGGAGCACCAGCCCAGATGTGTGAGTAGTACTCCATATGAGGACGTACTTGAGCTTTGTAGAGCACAAATCGTTGTCTTGGTGTGCAGTACTGCTTGGACTGGTTGAAAATACCAAGTTTATAAGCAATATGTTGTCATATTATTATTATTCCTGCTAAAGTATCATGGCATTCGGTATGAATAAGCCGGTGTAAATGCCGGAATAATGTTTTAGAAGGTGTGCCTTCACGCATTATTTGGTGTTTCTACATACGTGGTGACAGTTAATTATTATTTTATTATCTAAACAATTATTTATTAAAACAGGTAACATTTTGATTATGTAGATAAAAATCATTTTTTTTTTTTTATGTCGTAGGTGGCAAACGAACAGGTGGGTCACCTGCTGTTAAGTGATCACCACCATCCATGGACACTAACAACCCCAGAGGAGTCGCAAGTGCGTTGCCATCTTTCGGAGGGAAATGTTAGGGGAGGGAAAGGGAGAGGAGAGGGGAGGGGAGATGGGTATCCGGCGCTCTCACTGACCGAACGAAACGCAACAATGCAAGCACTGTTACTTCACGTCGGTTTTCTGTGAGAGGGTGGTACTACCCCGGGCGAGCCGACCCATTCATACTGAAATTAATAAAAATTGTCTAATACAATCTTAAATACAATCTTCAGTTATCGTTACCATGTATAAAATGGCTGTCTAGTGCCTATAAGTAACCCTATTGTTTATTGTGTTTTATTTTGGGACATAGAAATCAACGGCCTAAATTTGTTTTAGTTTTTTAAAGGTAAAATATATTAGATCCATTACTAAAGATCTCCTTATATTAATTTACAATTATTTTACTCAAATATGAATATGATTCTTAATAATATTATAACACGACATCAAGTTGACGATAATAAAAATACGCGTTAATGTATGAGAATGAAGTATATATATTATAGTCGGAATAAGCGCAAATTATATATTTTAATTAAACCAATCATCTACTGAGTATTCGTGCATTTTAATGCCTAAGAATATAACACCCTGTTTGATCCATAACGCATTATAAATACAGCTATACGTATAGATATAATGTATATACAGTATATTATATTATAACAAGGGAAAAATAATACTGAATAAATATAACATAAAAAGAAGTGGCTTTACGTTCCTGTTCTCATAAAACCATATAAAAAGTGTCAATCAAAACATATTCACTTCTATATTGACCTATTGTTTTGTAACAACAAATATGTACAACATAAGTTAATAAGATATTTAATCATATTAAAAATAACATAAAGGATCTGTTAACAGGGATGTAAGAGTTATGTATAAAGGAGATAACAACAAGCTACAGTATGTTCCATAAAATAAACTTGAACACGCCTATATATGAATACAATCAAATTCGAAGAGAAGTAATTCAAAATCATAATTAAAGATTCTTTAGATAATTACAAAATCCTATCAATATAACTTATATCACTGACTATTTATCGATTATTTTATTTTTACAATAAACTCAGTGGCAAATATTATAAACGAACTTTTTTTAATTGTAGGTGGGTATTGGAATTGATTGATCTGTATTATAATATATATAAAATTCTGGTGTTTGTTTGTTTTTAATTATTCTCCTTCTTTGTCGTTTATCGGATGCTTAATTTTTTCCAAAACAATTCAAAAAAGTCTAGTTTCTTTTTTTAAATATTCAAAGTAACAAAACACATAATCCCAAATTATGAAGTCTCTCAAATTTTTTTAATTTTTTTTTTTTAAATCGTAACTTTGTTATTGTCATCTGTGTCAGGATAACAACAGGATGCCTACCGGGCCGCTAGTATTAACTACAAAAAATTATAGAGCTCATATACACACTAATATTTGTAAGGGAAAAACAAAAACTTACCTTATTTAAATGGATAAATGGTCATAATTATCACATACGTCTTTCTTCACATGTATGTTACCACTGAATTTATTGAATATGATTTAATTTAGGGTAACAGTTGTGTACGATAATTATATTTTACATTTAAATGTATAATTGTGATATAACAGACAAATATTAAATGATTATATACGCTGTGCGAATCGTTAGCTTCAACAAATGTTTATATTAAAAATTAAAAAAGTATTACTAATACATTTTTAAAACTAATTTAATTTTCACTATAAAAATCTTCGAAGCTTCATCGTCAACAGCTCTATATCTAACTACTGTTTTGGTGTTAATCCTTATAGCCGGCCTGGACGGACTTTTTGTCCTCAGGTATTATAAACTAGACTTATATTAAAGTACCTTAATCGACTTAACGTTATTATTGTATACCTAGATGATATCATAATATATGGCACTGATATTCAAGAACACTGAATCATCTTTACTATAATATGACATGACAAAATGTTTATATCAATAAATGTTAACTACGGCTTAATTTATACAGCTTAATACTTTAAATCGGTTTTGATTATATATTATCTAATAATCTTTTGTTTTCTTTCTACTAAATTAAATTCCTTTCGCATCGGTCTTCTTTTATGTATACATTTATAAATATTACCATTAATTTTACTGAAATTTAACTCTACCTATGTACAATTACTGAGTTTTATTTTGTCACTCGAACTTCTTATTATCAATAATATTATAGACATTCATATTATATTATAATGTACTTAAATTTGCAAAAACCATTCCAAAACCTACAAACCTTTTCTCTAGCATTTTCTGAATTATCGTCATTCCTACGAAATGACAAACCTAACTATGTAATACCTTTACAAATCTTTCCGCTACATTACAAATATATCACCCTCATTTTATTTAAAAATATAATCTTTTCCGTAATTTAATCGTTTTCACATAATCAAAATATAAATTAATGTTTACTATTTCAACGTATCTAGTTAACCGGAGATTATATATTTTTGTGCTTGAGTTTTATTTCATAATTTGACTTAATATTGTTAAATAATAGTAATAAAGTATTGTTTTCCTTAAATAAAAAAATATAATCCAGAAAATAATCTGGTTCCTAATAATATTTCACTTTTTGGCAGGCACAATGGTATACTTAAGGAAAGGAAATGGTGCCAAGAAAGTCATTTGGAAATTGACTAGACTTTAAAATACAATTAGCCTACGTTTGTTGTTTAAAAGTTGGAAAAGAGTTAAGAGAATAAGTAATCACAATGTTTAATCTTGAAATTGATCAAATAGTAATGATTGCCTCCGTGACTGTTGTAACTCAGTTGTCACTCAATTAACTATATGAATTAATATAGATAAATAACTTAATTTAGATAAAGTTGTAAAAAGTTATATTTTAAATGTAGGTGCTCAAGGCTTGTCTAAAGTCGTGCAGTGCTGCAAGTAATTGAGGAGCAGTTGGACGAGTAGATGGTAGTGTTGTCCAACACCAAGACATTAGGCCGTACCTGGTTTAAAATAAACATTATAGATAGCTTTGACCTTCTTATCGGTACTGATCTTGCACTTGTACTAGTACTTGATTCTTTAAATTAGCAAAACAATTAATCTGATAGAAAATAAATTGATTGATATTCTGTATTTAGAAAAGTGCTAATAATTGGTAATGTATTTTTCAAGACGATCACAGTACTTACAATTCATCTGGACAATTATGTGGTTGAGAAGGTCTGTACCCTCCATTCAAAAACGCACCAACATCCGCAGCATCAAGTTCCGCTAAAGGAGCTGCACCTAAAGTAGCTAGTTCCCATAGCGTAATACCTAAAGACCACTACAAAACAAAATTTTATGTTCAATATCCGATATTTTATTAAATCAAATGCTATAAAATGACACATCTCATAAAATATAAAAAGAAACAAAGGATATACAATAACAAACTTTAATTATTTTTTTGATTTCAAGAATTGGATGATATTATCCAAATTTGAAATGTCACCTTAATTAATAAAGCAATTCAAGGCTTACCACATCTGAAGAAGTAGAGTATTGATTATGAAGTAAAGTTTCTGGTGCCATCCATTTGACTGGTCGATTCTCATTGTCACCGAGACAGTGGTAGTCATCAGGAAACAAATCCCTAGCGAGACCATTGTCTGTCACCTTCAGTCTTAATTTCTCGTCCACCCTTGGGAAACAACAGAATGTAACGGAAATATTCTTTTTTAATCTTTTTACAATTTTCCTTGGGTATTGTAGGCATATTTGTTAAAATGTTATTTGGATATCGCGTTCTAATTGTGTTTTAAAATGTATGTTTTGTTTTGTTTTCTTCTGAGGATATTTAAGTTTTATTTAAACACAAACAGTTTAATAACGATTCAGGTTTCACTGTATATCACAAATTGGTCTCTAACTATGAATTTAGTTGACCAAATGGCAAGATAAAGTATGGTTTTCGCTTATCAGATATTAGTACTGTTTAGTACTATATATTATTGAGTACTAAGGACACAATCGAGGAATGTAATTCTTTTAATGTCATTCGGATAAGTTACTTACACACAATTTCTAGCAGCGACATCAGCATGTACCAATCTTTGAACATGAAGGTAAGCAAGACCACAAGCGGCTTGAGCTCCTAAATCTACTATGTCACGAGTAGCCGGTGTTGCTTGATGGCCCATTCGGCAGGATGTTAAGAATCTACGTAAGTATACATGACCTTTTTTTATATAGTGTTTGTATTATACATACAAAAAGATACATTAAAAGCGATTTTCTCAGTTGCAGAGATAAAATATTACATTAACAGATTGCACGATTCTAAAAGATTCTCTTAAAATATTAAAGTTGTTCGTTTTAAAAAAGTAAAAAGCACAAAGGAAATGTCAAAAAGACTTACTTACCGTTTAAGATTTGAAGAATGAGAAGGGCAACAATACACCAAAAGTGGTTTTCGAGCTTCCTCGGCACAAGCCGCCATCGGAGCCAAAACGTTAGTGTGCGCTAAGTTATACAACCTTAATCCTTCCGCTACGAGTAATGCAGCTTGCATAGCAGACGCTGCATCTATTAACGTAATATATAAAGCTATAACACGAAGATGGGGCCAACAAAAATTAAAATTAAGAAGTATACAAGACGATCTATTTATTAAAACATATTTGTTTTAAATATATTATAATGACAAAATAAATAGGATACACTTGTACACTATTGCCTCTAGTGACAATATAAAAGAACTAACTACATTTTAATTATATAGACCGTAGCAAAACTATTATTAACCAACATACAATTGACAAGCTTTGCATTTGAGTCGATTAGTCTTTCTAAAGTGTACTAATATATACAGTAATATAAAAATGTCAAAGATTTAAAACTTTGTTTAGAATAACTCAATCATACAGTAGTGTATTGCCTATCGGCAAATAATGTTATTAATCCATTACATATGCTTCTTTCAATTTACGATACTCTGCCCTTGCCTTATCCTTAATTTTATGTAGACAAACGCTTTCATTTGTTTTATATATATTGTCTCTTTATCTAGAGAGGAAAGTCTCATCTTCAACCCTGATCTAACTACGACGCTGAATGTAATTTTCTGGAGGGGTATCTTTATGGTTTTGAGTAATACACGCATAAACGTCTAATTAGTGGGCCACTCACATAGTCCATCTCTATTAATAGTTAACATTGGTAATTAAAATTACATACCCGAAACAGTCTTCACCATAACTTCTTCATAAGTCTCTCCTCTTTTAAACACACCTTTATAAATTCTACCAAACGTTCCTTCATGAATTAATATCTCCAAACGAATATTTGGTCGAGGGGTAGTGAGTATTCGTAGTTGCTCTGATGGGTCCGTGACTCGGTCTTTTGTAATTGTTTGCTATGAAGAACAAGACACTTTCTGTTATTTAAAATGATTCATGATATTATATTTTCTCTACGACTATACAGGACATAGCATTGTGATGTCATATCGTTAATTACATAAATTACTTCATTTCCACTCACACATAAACTTTAGTAGAATCTTCTATTTCTTTTAAATTTCTATTAATATTATCATATAACTAATAATTTACAGAAAGCTATTCGATATTATATCGAATAAGTTTATCCTATTGGAAATAAGATCTAATATACACTGACGGAGCTCATAAATAACAAAATCAGACTGAAAATAAGATTATCAACATTAAATAATTAAATCGCTAAAGTGATAGTGGGCTGATTAAATATTAAATAAACCGATAAACGATGGAGTAAACGAGTTTTATAATGGAATGATTATTTAGATAAACGTAGTATGTTTTTTTTCGAACTGACGCTATTGACCATCAAGGTCTTAACAGCTTCACCGGACTACTAAACGTAGTTTGTGACGCGATGCCTCCTTTAAGACAACTTATTGAAGGTAAATGGGATTAACTATATGCGGAGGACCGAAGACTTTATCTAGTTGTAATTCCCCAAAGAAGCTTATGTTGAGTACTGGATAAATCCACACTGGCCATAATGACGAAGCTGTTTCTATGGGCTAAGAAAATAAACTAGATTTTGAAGAAAAGTAACTCATTCGTTCATTTGAAAGATGAATAAACATACAACTAACAAGAACCTCAATTTAGGTCGAACTTTAGCAAAGTTTAATTTCAATCATATTTTAACAATGTGATCCATCTAATCAATAACTAGATAGCAAATAGGTAACCTAGTTCTATTTATTTCAGTAGGCCTGCTAACCTAGTCTCCTGAACTTTTCAAAGAGGTCATCGATCTGAATCTAAACTTGCAAATACTGACACTTTCGGATTGAACCGTCTATTTCTCTTTGTTATGATAGTCTATAGAACATTATATTGTTACAGAAATTAATTACATGACTACACAATTAAACAATTGGAGGTAATGTCGATTGTACATATCATCAAATTTAACGAAGTAAATGTATAGCGTAAAGAAGTAATTGTTTGTTTTAAACGCCATCTATTGATAATCACTTGATAATTACTATAAATGTTCGATATTTTTTATGTTGTCATATTAAGCAGCATATACATAATATAAATGACGTAATACACAAATTTCTGACTACTATACACTCTTAGAATGTATAAGCGTTTATTTTAACTTTAAATTCATCGAAGTGACTATTTCACAGGTTTACACCTAAAAACTTGCACGGAGTTCTGTCGGCTGATGCAATCTTCATTTAGTTTCAGTGAGTACCAGGTGCCGGACATAATTGCATTCAGCTCGGGCGACGTCGAACGATATTGCTAATCGAATTGTCAGGATATACCTGGTCCAGACTGCATACCATTTTACAGTTTGAATTTTATTACGTTATGCGAGACATAAACCAAAATTTCGTTTAACGGTTACCAGTTATTTTACACGAATACGTTGGTTTTTATATTTATAATTTATTAAAAACGCTTTATACGCTTGCTAATAACAAACAAAACCGTAATATATTCATGGTATATTATTTCTTATTAGTTTATTTGTAACAAGGAATTAAAAACACAACGTTTATTTTAATTTTCGAATTATATGAGCACAAATAACTTTCAATCGCGAACTTTTCCAATGTAAATCTAGTTTAATTTTAATACTTACTTCGAAGACAAGAACAACGCTAATTGCATTACGTTTGTATCACCTGAAAGAGAGACGGGGTAACTCGTCTCAAATTGGATTCTTAATGAGGCAAAGGAACCGTTTTATGCACCCTCCATCTTGAAAGGTTTCGAAATGAAAAATGCAATCTCGCCTTTACCTAGAGACGTCGTCGACAAGACATTATGATATTAATCTAGAGAGATAACATTTCTTTTGAAGTTTAATACTATTAAAGGCACTTCTTGCATTGTAATGCACTTGTCGTGTACAGATTAAAAGATCAAATGAATCTCTTTAACTCCCAGCCACATAGAAAGTACGGAAGGAGAATGGATTACTAATTATATCTTTCCGAGTCTTTTTCGCCTTCACAAGAATTATCAAATCTTTAATGTTTTTTTAATGAAGCTTATTTAACATTGTTTCTTCCATCACATATATAATACTATACATGTCTTTTTCATTATTTGCACAATCATATGTTCCACAGGACTCTACCACCAAAGCATAGGTATCTCTAAATATTGTTACATTTTGCATTTTTTTTTTTTATGTCATCAGTGGCAAACGAACAGGTAGGTCACCTGCTGTTAAGTGATCACCACCGTCCAGGGACACTAACAACACCAGAGGAGTCGCAAGTGCGTTGCCACCCTTTTGGGGGAAGGGATTAGGGGTGGGAGAGGGAGAGGAGAAGAGGGGAGGGGAGGTGGGCCACCGGCGCTCTCACTGACCGAACGAAACGCAACAATGCAAGCACTGTTACTTCACGTCGGTGTTTCTGTGAGAGGGTGGTACTACCCCGGACGAGCCGACCCATGAAACCAGTAATAGTTTCAGCGTAGCTCTACCACCATTAATATTTAATGTAACAATTTTTTTGTGTATGTACCTAATACGAGTCTTCTTCAAATGACGCTTTCTACGTGACTTTTAATTACAAGTATTAATAATTTCAAGATTTAATATTTCAATTTATGTATTACTGTATTAGTAATTTTAGTTCTTCCGGCGTCACTAGACGACATATAAAAGAAACGTAACGATTGATTTTATTTGAAAACTAGCTGACCCGTGCCCACTTCGTTGGACGGTAATAGGCATTATCAAGCTACAACTTTTTTCTAGAACTCAATCATATATCTCTCATCGTTAAGGCAGCGTTCGTAAGAAACATTTTCGTTCGACCATTTTCTCTCTGGCTCCCCAGATATTACCCCCTACAACCTCACAAACTTTACCTCTTTATGATATTAGTATAGATAATATAATTAGTTAATAGCTTCTGCTCGCGACTTCGTACGCGTGGAATGGTTATTTTGAGCTAAGGAAAAAATACCCCGATTTTGCAATATTCTTCATTGCTGCTCCGCTTCTATGATTCTTAACGTGATGATATATACCTATAACCTTCCCCGATAAATGAGCTATGTAACACTGAAAGAATTTTTCAAATCGGACCAGTAATTCCTGAGATTACCCCTTACAACGTCACAAACTTACAAACTTTACCTCTTTATAATATTAGTATAGATTAATGAAACGTACAAGAGACTCGTGTCTGTACCAACAATTGTGAGTAATTATTTTAGCTAGTATTTATTTGGAAGCTGATATTACTCGCGTCCGGAGGTATTGCATCTCTCATTACCCTACACTTGCTCCCCGGGTGGTGTTAAAGATTAACATATTTTTGGCCACTGCACTGTTCCACATAAATTGAACCTCGCAGTGACAAACAGAGTAAGTAATCAATCAATCCTCAAGAATAAAAGATCGATACTTTATTTAGCCATACGATAAAATAAATAATTTTAACTATAGTGGTCAGTATAAATTATCGCTAATTTACAGGTAGTAGTCCGGAGAAGCTTTTAAGACCTTGCTAGGTCAATAGCATAGTCAGTTCGAAAAAAAAAGCTAATTACAGGAAAGGTAATTAATTATCAATAACTTATTTCAGTTGTAGGCTACATTATAATCTGTTATTTACGTAAAGAAAAAACGTTCTCTTCTCCACGATCTGTTTTTGTTGTGGCCTATACGTGGACAAACAATGTCACTTCGTGGTATTATTTAAACAAGAATAGTTGGAAACCCCGTAATTTGGTTTTATTAGAGTTTGTGGTGTAAACTGCGGTATAAGAAGGTAATTGCTACTTGTATGTTAATAAGCTATTGATAAAAAACTTGTTATAAATGTACATATTAGTTTAGTTTCTCTCTTGGTGGTCGCCATTGTTTTTGGATTGTACTGTGCTTACCATCAGCAATGGGGCAGATATTTTGCCGTGATACAATAAAAAAAAATCCTTAGAAAAAATATTGCAAGTATGTTAAAAGTAAAATAATATAGTTGATATAATAATCAGAATAAAAAATTGTATAAATAGTTTTTATGGGCTGAGTTATAGACTCTAATAAATCACTGTATTATTATTTAATCGTTTACATCGCGCTCGGAGCTTTCTGAACAACAGTAAAATAAAATCTATTCCGGCCCCGAACTAATTTATTATCCGACAAATTTCGAGGAACACCATCCAATATGCGGTGCCAAATGCCTTTACTTGTTAGTATACTGTTAATAATAATATATGAGATTTTATGAGAAATAGTTGTGCTTTAAATTGCTCGAATAACATAATAATAATAATTTACAAACAATAGGAACAATTCTTTAGTGAGCTTGCAAAAACTTTCATTGTAATAATTTAAAAGTACTTTGAATTTATTCTTAACTTAGCAATTTTTGACGTGGTAATGTCTTATAAATCGATGAACGCCGTCTGCACGCACGAAAAAGCATGACTCATTGTCACGTTCCGACTGAGCCGAGCGTGCAAGCGAGATTGCGGGACAAGCGATAGAGAGGCGCGATCGGCATAAACGTTCGGCTTGTAACGCATCTATCTCTCTTTCACTCTATCGGCCAATGCGTTCAAGTCGTTATCACGTAAATTTATAGTCCGTAAACCGAATTTACAGACAACCAATGTTTTTTAAATATACATTATTGTATTTTGCAACTGTAGATACTTTACAAAATTCCATTGTAATAGTTAAAAACAATTCTCGTAACAATTCTCTAAATAAACATTATTTATTATAGTTATTCATTCAAATTTTATAAAAGTAAAACAAAAAATACGTAATTTTATGCAAACGAATTAATACTGGTTTTTTATCTCTTTTTTATTGAAATAAAACTTCTTCACGCACACTCGATTTGGGCAGTAAGCTGGCGAATGCGTGACGAGAGCGTTACTAAGAGTGGTGATCAGGCGAGGCGAATAGAAGTTGAGAAGGAGATAAAAGTTAGTGAAGATAACCCATAGTTAGTAAAACCCATAATAAATATCAATATTTGTAGAAAGTTAATATATTTATATGTACATACATGTATATATATGTACACACATATGTATATAGATGCAGCTAAAGAGGTTTTACTTCAGTCGTGTGGTCTAAAGCACACTCGTTTTTTTGTTATCTTAATTATTATAGTATAATATTACTGGCACCTGCGACTTTGCCTGTGTCGTTTATGTACAGAGGAAAACAGGAAGTAAAGCTCCACACAGCTTACCTCCCTTCTTCAAGGCAAGAAAACGCACATTACTAAACACGTGCTTATATGTGTGTTTTTTAAAAGCTTTAATAACTTTATATTGAACTTGTGTCTGCCCGCGATTACGTCCGCGTGGAATATTTGCCTTGGGCTTACCACTAACACCCAGCGGAAGCTCTCAAAAGGAAAAATAACGACTTTAAAACATTATTAATTGTTGATCCGCTCCTATTAGT
>MU159607.1:31172-52004 GCA_015888305.1 Antheraea pernyi | reverse complement strand
GGCTCCGTCGACGCCATGGCGGGAGCAGGAGGCGGGGGCATCTGCCTTTTGGCGTTGGCCTCCTGCTTCCAGGCCAAAACCTCCGACTTGAGGTCTTCAACCTGGCGGCGGAGGTTCTTGGTGTCTCTCTGGAGCTTCCTCACCTCCGTCGACTCCGTGCGGTCGGCGAGCGCCTCCACCACCTCCCTCAGGGTCTTAGCTGCCCCCTTCAGCACTTTAATGCAGGGCCCCGACAGATGCCCTGACTTCTTGACGGTGTCAAATATGTCCGTCACCTTGACCCCCGCCAGCGTCTTCAGCGTGAAGACGTCCAGGTCGTCGACGTCGATAGGATCTACCGCCGAACTCACCGCTGGTGCCGCCTTGGAGCCGGCCTTAGAGCCGGCCTTGGACTCGACTACTGAGGCCACGACTGAGCCGGTGTCGGAACCCGCCTCCGACTCCGCCGCACTCAGGCTGCCGGCCAAGGCCCGGTCAAACGACCCGTCGGCCTCCCCCATAACCCCGCGACCACCCACATTTCGGTTGACCCGCCTCGCAGTCCCCCTGCTAGAGGTACTCAACTTGGGAGCCGTCCGCTCCTCCGCCTCCGTATCGGAGTCCATCACCGCGCTTGTGCGCTTACTAAATATCTTTTTAGCACTCATGGCTTACCGGAGACCCAGGGTCACCAGCAAGCCAAGAGGCAAAAAGGGCAGAGTCCAATCAACAAGCCAGGTTAGTCAAAGAGAGAAGAAACAGTCCGAAAAAACAAAGCCAAAGTCAAAACAAAGGGAAAATCCACGCCAAAGTCAAGCAAGCCAAGTCGGGTGTAAAAACAGGTCCGTAGTCCGTAAGCACGCCAAGGTCAAAAGAAAATCCACAAAACACCAACGAAAAGCACCCAACACAAACAACACAAACAACATAAACAACGCCCAACACGGACACCACTAAGTCGAGCGCGGTCGACACGAAAGCGAGCGAGACGGCACGAGCGCGAGAGCGAGTCAGCGGATCGGACGCACGAACGGAGAGCGTGGAGCGCAAACACGACCATTCACCACGGCGGCCCGCGACGAGCTGGACCAGTAGTTCCTGAGATTACCCCTTACAACGCCACAAACTCACAAACTTTACCTCTTTATAATATTAAGTATAGATTAATGAAACGTACAAGAGACTCGTGTCTGTACCAACAATTGTTAGTAATTATTTTAGCTGGTATTTATTTAGAAGCTGATATTACTCGCGTCCGGAGGTATTGCATCTCTCATTACCCTACACTTGCTCCCCGGGTGGTGTTAAAGATTAACATATTTTTGGCCACTGCACTGTTCCACATAAATTGAACCTCGCAGTGACAAACAGAGTAAGTAATCAATCAATCCTCAAGAATAAAAGATCGATACTTTATTTAGCCATACGATAAAATAAATAATTTTAACTATAGTGGTCAGTATAAATTATCGCTAATTTACAGGTAGTAGTCCGGAGAAGCTTTTAAGACCTTGCTAGGTCAATAGCATAGTCAGTTCGAAAAAAAAAGCTAATTACAGGAAAGGTAATTAATTATCAATAACTTATTTCAGTTGTAGGCTACATTATAATCTGTTATTTACGTAAAGAAAAAACGTTCTCTTCTCCACGATCTGTTTTTGTTGTGGCCTATACGTGGACAAACAATGTCACTTCGTGGTATTATTTAAACAAGAATAGTTGGAAACCCCGTAATTTGGTTTTATTAGAGTTTGTGGTGTAAACTGCGGTATAAGAAGGTAATTGCTACTTGTATGTTAATAAGCTATTGATAAAAAACTTGTTATAAATGTACATATTAGTTTAGTTTCTCTCTTGGTGGTCGCCATTGTTTTTGGATTGTACTGTGCTTACCATCAGCAATGGGGCAGATATTTTGCCGTGATACAATAAAAAAAAATCCTTAGAAAAAATATTGCAAGTATGTTAAAAGTAAAATAATATAGTTGATATAATAATCAGAATAAAAAATTGTATAAATAGTTTTTATGGGCTGAGTTATAGACTCTAATAAATCACTGTATTATTATTTAATCGTTTACATCGCGCTCGGAGCTTTCTGAACAACAGTAAAATAAAATCTATTACGGCCTCGAACTAATTTATTATCCGACAAATTTCGAGGAACACCATCCAATATGCGGTGCCAAATGCCTTTACTTGTTAGTATACTGTTAATAATAATATATGAGATTGTATGAGAAATGTTGTGCTTTAAATTACTCGAATAACATAATAATAATAATTTACAAACAATAGGAACAATTCTTTAGTGAGCTTGCAAAAAATTTCATTGTAATAATTTAAAAGTACTTTGAATTTATTCTTAACTTAGCAATTTTTGACGTGGTAATGTCTTATAAATCGATGAACGCCGTCTGCACGCACGAAAAACGCATGACTCATTGTCACGTTCCGACTGAGCCGAGCGTGCAAGCGAGATTGCGGGACAAGCGATAGAGAGGCGCGATCGGCATAAACGTTCGGCTTGTAACGCATCTATCTCTCTTTCACTCTATCGGCCAATGCGTTCAAGTCGTTATCACGTAAAATTATAGTCCGTAAACCGAATTTACCGACAATCAATGTTTTTTAAATATACATTATTATATTTTTGCAACTGTAGATACTTTACAAAATTCCATTGTAATAGTTAAAAACAATTCTCGTAACAATTCTCTAAATAAACATTATTTATTATAGTTATTCATTCAAATTTTATAAAAGTAAAACAAAAAATACGTAATTTTATGCAAACGAATTAATACTGGTTTTTTATCTCTTTTTTATTGAAATAAAACTTCTTCACGCACACTCGATTTGGGCAGTAAGCTGGCGAATGCGTGACGAGAGCGTTACTAAGAGTGGTGATCAGGCGAGGCGAATAGAAGTTGAGAAGGAGATAAAAGTTAGTGAAGATAACCCATAGTTAGTAAAACCCATAATAAATATCAATATTTGAAGAAAGTTTATATATTTATATGTACATACATGTATAAATATAATGTAAACTAATGTAATATTTAATAGGTAAGTAAAATAATAACAATAGTTGCTCATAGAAGTGGGCTTCGGATATGCGAGAAATCTCTGTTATTAATAATGACAATGGATTTTGCCGTGATACAATAAAAAAAAATCCTTAGAAAAAATATTGCAAGTATGTTAAAAGTAAAATAATATAGTTGATATAATAATCAGAATAAAAAATTGTATAAATAGTTTTTATGGGCTGAGTTATAGACTCTAATAAATCACTGTATTATTATTTAATCGTTTACATCGCGCTCGGAGCTTTCTGAACAACAGTAAAATAAAATCTATTACGGCCTCGAACTAATTTATTATCCGACAAATTTCGAGGAACACCATCCAATATGCGGTGCCAAATGCCTTTACTTGTTAGTATACTGTTAATAATAATATATGAGATTTTATGAGAAATAGTTGTGCTTTAAATTGCTCGAATAACATAATAATAATAATTTACAAACAATAGGAACAATTCTTTAGTGAGCTTGCAAAAAATTTCATTGTAATAATTTAAAAGTACTTTGAATTTATTCTTAACTTAGCAATTTTTGACGTGGTAATGTCTTATAAATCGATGAACGCCGTCTGCACGCACGAAAAACGCATGACTCATTGTCACGTTCCGACTGAGCCGAGCGTGCAAGCGAGATTGCGGGACAAGCGATAGAGAGGCGCGATCGGCATAAACGTTCGGCTTGTAACGCATCTATCTCTCTTTCACTCTATCGGCCAATGCGTTCAAGTCGTTATCACGTAAATTTATAGTCCGTAAACCGAATTTACAGACAACCAATGTTTTTTAAATATACATTATTGTATTTTGCAACTGTAGATACTTTACAAAATTCCATTGTAATAGTTAAAAACAATTCTCGTAACAATTCTCTAAATAAACATTATTTATTATAGTTATTCATTCAAATTTTATAAAAGTAAAACAAAAAATACGTAATTTTGTGCAAACAAATTAATACTGGTTTTTTATCTCTTTTTTATTGAAATAAAACTTCTTCACGTACACTCGATTTGGGCAGTAAGCTGGCGAATGCGTGACGAGAGCGTTACTAAGAGTGGTGATCAGGCGAGGCGAATAGAAGTTGAGAAGGAGATAAAAGTTAGTGAAGATAACCCATAGTTAGTAAAACCCATAATAAATATCAATATTTGAAGAAAGTTTATATATTTATATGTACATACATGTATATATATGTACACACATACATATATAGATGGAGCTAAAGAGATCTTACTTCAGTCGTGTTGTCTAAAGCACACTCGTTTTTTTGTTACCTTAATTATTATAGTATAATATTACTGGCACCTGCGACTTTGCCTGTATCGTTTATGTACAGAGGAAAACAGGAAATAAAGCTCCACACAGCTTACCTCCCTTCTTCAAGGCAAGAAAACGCACATTACTAAACACGTGCTTATATAACGTGTTTTTTAAAAGCTTTAATAACTTTATATTGAACTTGTGTCTGCCCGCGATTACGTCCGCGTGGAATATTTGCCTTGGGCTTACCACTAACACCCAGCGGAAGCTCTCAAAAGGAAAAATAACGACTTTAAAACATTATTAATTGTTGATCCGCTCCTATTAGTATTAGTGATGATATATATCCTAAAGCCATCCTCGTTGCATGAGCTAACATTGAAAGAATTTTTCAAATCAGACCCGTAGTTCCTGAGATTACTGCGTATTACAAAAATTATCTCATTAAAATATATCGAGTAGTTTTTACATGATGCGCGCATAACAAGCATACCTGTATAATTTTATTTGTATATATAGAATTCACTATATATAATTCTGTTGAAAAAAAAACATTATAGACTCCTCATGAATACATTATTTTCTAAGGATAATTTACTATCTATAACTATAGATTTTGACATATCATTAAGATATGGTATTAATAACTTATAGTAAAGTACAGATAGAAACACAAACAGCTATAATTACCTGTGAAATGTGTGTAAGATTTGATGCAGCGTAGTAAGAAACTCTCGACTCTGGTTTAGCATAGAGATGTTCTCCAATATGCGTTGTAGCATACGGAGACGGTGATCTACGGCTTCCTGTTAAATATTACAACCTTTTTACATTGTTCATATTTTATAAAGTTTATGAGAGATAAAGTTTTCATATCAAAATTTATTTATTGAAGTTATATGTTTGGCGCGATAGGGAAAAATAATGGAGAGTAAATTTTTACGATGCGCGCTCACAACGTCACGGAAAACCGACACCCTGAAGTTAGCTATTTATACTATTTATATTATTTATTTTTTCTACAAACGTAGGATAAGGCGAAAATAAAATTTTTGAAAATATTTTTATCTTGTTATGCCAAAGAAATTTAACTTCTAACGCGTGTACATATATAAGTACACACACACTTTTGTTGGCCTTTTGGGATTTTCCGTCAGGAACATCTCAGAATTCTACATTTTAATCTGCTACTAAATCTACTTGGAGGATGGATTTTTCGTTTTTCCTTAGTTCTCAACTGTGTATATAAAATAAGCTCTTGTGCAAAATTAGATATTTCTAGACCTTTAAACTGTGCTTTGTTTTACTTTGTCTTAAGGATTTTATTAAGAAGAATATATTAAAAAATAATAACAACACTTACCGAATGGGAATTTGTGCAAGCTGGCTATAGTGGCGTAAGACCCCGTCGAGCTGGGTGGCCGGCCAAGAGTGTCCAACCTGAGAAGGACATTCTGATGACTGCCGTAAGCCGCCGTTGTATAAGACGTGCTATATAAGAATAGCTTATTATTGTATCTATAATCTACTTATTAAACAACACAAAAAATCTTCGACAGATAATTCATTGCATTAAAAGTGACGGAGCCTGTACTAGGTTGGTTGTGGAAGTAAAACTGCCGCAATAATTTCTGTTGTAAAGCAGTAACCTTTATGATACTGTGTTCAAGTTCGAAGGGTGTAGTTCGTAACAGGCACCAGCACATAAGGCTATCGAAATCAGTATTCAGGAGTAGCGATATATTATGAGTTAGCCTGAGGACTCCGATCGCTTTGAAGCTAGTTATACATACGCTACAGTGACTACTTTAAATTACGTGGAATATATACTTTTTGCTAAATATAATAAAAATATCTTTAGACAAAGTAGCATTACCTCATTGACATTGAATGAAAATAAAACTACAAAGAGTTTCTATCAAATATTATAAATATATATTTTTTTCATTTCTACTATCCTTCGTACGTAAATTGTATAAATGTATAATTATATATACCAGTGGGCGCCCAGAGGTCGACATTCGACCATAGTTCATTGATTTTTTTAAGTTTGAATTTTATTAGGGTTGATATCATTGTTGAATGTAGAATGAAAAAGGGTAATTGGAACGTAAGAGTAAAATAATACATTCAGTCGAGCATAGCAACCTCCTTCATAACCTTTTTTGAAGTTCTTTATTGACGGATGTCAAAATGTCTTTTTTATTAACATGTGTGTATATGTTGTGTAAAATTGAAACATTAGTGTGAGTAATGCATATTTTAATTAATTTAATGTACTTCTAATGCATTTTATATAAAATAAATAGCTTTCTGCACTTCTCCTCCATATAAACTTTAACTATGCCAAATTTCACGTTCATCTGTTCGCCCAATTCCATTAAAAAGGGATACAAAGTTTAGGCTTCACGTATTAATATATATGATGATGATACTAGCGGGCCTACTTAGGGACGACTTCCTGCCCTGATAATAAAAAAAAAATCTAATATTCAACCACAGTGCCACCTACCGAGTCAAATTGTGAATCTAAACCATTCTCGGATCCACTGGAACAAGCACACAAAATTTCATCAAAATCAATCCAGCCGTTTAGGAGGAGTTCAGTGACATACGCACGTACAGAAGAAATTTATATATAAAGACTTATTTTTAACACCGACAGTGTTTTGTTTCGTTACGAATACTTCTGGTCTCTTAAATACATAGCGTATTCTGTTATGATATTCATAGCCGTTTTATCATAAATTTGATATTCAACGCAAAAAGATGTCTGTGATGGTTCGGTGTAACAAAATAGCTCTATCGAATGACTAAAAACATTTTCTTTGTCCATCGTTAAAACCTCTCATACAGCATCATCCATCAAACGTAGAAGACAGGGGTTGGATGCCCTTTATGTAGACATTCCTTTTGGTATAAATTAAAGGCGAAAGCGATATACGTTATATATATTTAGTTTTATAGTAGACATTAAGTCTATAATATCGCATATATTTATGAATTTAATAAAACAAATGTAATAAAATAATTTAATAAATTTAAAAAATGTGACATACTGGACTGACATATTTACTAGTCACGTTCCGATATCTATACATACATTAATACTTTAATAAAGCGCAGGGTTAGAATATCTGTACCTACAGAGTACGCTATACAGATACATATCATGTATTAAAATCAGCGCCTCTTTTGATAATGTATAAAACTAATGCCGGCAGTCTATAGATTTTATCTATGTATGTATAGAGCGGTACTGGGTAAGTTACATACAAGCTTTTAATCATATATATTCATAATGAAAACTTGTTCATCCAGTTCTGAAATGAACTATGTACTGTAAAAATAAATAAGCATGCACTTAATAAAAGAAAAATATAAAAGTAAGATACGAGTATGTATTTATTTTAAAGGAATAATACTCAAGAGTACAATTTTGACGTCTAGTCGCCAAAACATTGTTAGTCGATAAAAGCACAAAGAACCCAAAATTACAGAACAGTGCCATCTAGCGGCATATTCTATAACATAATAGATATCATGAATCCATCATAATGTATTTTTTTCAGCTTGTCGCATTTCGGGATTAACCAGTTCATACCCAGCTGTCGATCAATTGTAGATCTGTCAATGATTATCATCGTTATTGGATTACACTTGCCTTAACATGAACTACATTGCAGTCACCTCGTGTCATAATAGCACTTTAACTTTATCCTTTCGTTACCTATAGTTTCACTCTTTATGTGGTCTATTAGCATATTTAACGATTTTTCATAGGGTTAGGTAATATTGATAAAATATGACAAAAGCAACTTATAGTGAGTGAAAGGATGATAAAAGATAAGTATCTAGTAAAGGCAATATAACAATAAAAGAATAAACAGCTCACTATTAAAGTGTAGATAAAAAAGGGCGTTTACAGAAAGAACAAATGGCAACTTTGAATATAATAAAGTCAGTGATTAATTAACTTATGCATGATACAAATGTACGCCTTTAGTTAATCGCTTGGACCACAGACGCGTTTAAGGTCAACTTCAAATGGATATTATGTTGAAATTGGTACATTATTGAAAAAAATATTAAGCTATCAAAGGGCATGTCGTGAAGGATAAGGTGAAATCATAATTACAATATTTATAGGAAAATTATACCTTTAAAATTATTTGTAAACAATTTTGGTGTTACAGCAGAGTACTAACTGGAGTTTTATATCCTAACCAATATTATAAATGCGTATAAGACTTCGTTTATTGCTTTCTTATGTTTTAAACCCTTAAGGATCAATGTGACATTTTGCGCACATGATGTTTAGGGTACAAAAAACGACATAGGGTAACTTTTACCCAGAAAACTAATACCATTTCCGAGAGATAGCTCAAAATTTCATTAACACGAGCAGGGCACCGCGATCAACAGCTAATTCTGTATACTTATTTTATAATTCTTATAATATACTACCGCTTGCTCGCGGCTTCGTTTGCATTAATGTAGCTTTATCCTTGTAGGTGAGCTACGCTGTAGCGATTAGTAGTTTCAGCATGAATGGGTCGGCTCGCCCGGGGTAGTACCACCCTCTCACAGGAAACCGACGTGAAGTAACAGTGCTTGCATTGTTGCGTTTCGTTCGGTCACTGAGAGCGCCGGAGGCCCACCTCCCTTCTCTCTTTCCCTACCCCTTCCTACATCTTACTTACTTTCCCCTTTCATAGGTACATGTCGGGGTTCGAACCTGCGGACATCGCATTGATACTCCAAAGGCCAGCCAAACCTTTGACGCCTGACAATGACGTAATATACAGAAATTCATGATAACCGGTTGAGTATTTCAAGTTTGAAAGCATAACAAAGAAATAAACAAACTCATATTCTCACTTACAATACGTTTTATGTTTCATTAAATTTCACTGGACGTTAAAGAATGATGTTGCCTTAAATAACACACAAAGTATAGTGAAGGATTGACTGTCAAATATTGTTAACGGACCTTGCATGTCGTTCATTTGGTTTAGTTTAGATTTGTGATATAAATATAGGAGCACAGTATCTTTCAAAAAGGGTCAGTTTAAATTAATCTCGAATGATTGTTATTATGCATACACGGGTAGAAATTATAGGACTTCCAATTATATCTTATGCTCCCGTAGAAATAACTAATATTTTTTCAGCGAATAAAGACAAACACATAGGAGGTGATAAACTAATAAATAAACTTGTATTGAACATGTAGAGTTAAGAAGGCATTGTAATATTACAATACACATCATGAGATAACGAATTGTTTCTTCAAATTTTTATATCAAAATAACTAAATTTATTCGGATGGTGTGGGCCCGATAATTGTTTTTCAAGTGTAATTTTTTCGCTAATCTACATTCTATTCATACTTTATTAATTTCCATAGCATCATAAGATTTATCTAAATAAATCAGGGTAGAAAATCTCAATTTACAAAGGTTTCCGAGTGGTTGGTACTTCGTAAATATTTTACGTACATTTTTACGAAATCATGAAACTTAATAGCGAAGTTCTATGTGAAATATGATATTATTGTTTATCGTAATGAGAGTTTTTGTAAAGTTTTTTTATTGCAAAGGTTTCTCTTATCAATATCACCAACATTTACTGGGTCTATTCATAAATATGGTTTGCTTAAGCGTAACAAGAGTATCTTACCGATTGTCAGTTAATATTTATAAAATTGTAAATAAAAGTGTATATCAATATCATTAGTATACAAGAGGCCCACTACAGGGCTTTAGGTATCTTACGGAAGGTATGGGAATAATCACCACGTGAGACCATACCGTTTCAAACTCCGAGAAATTCACAGTTCTTTTTTTCTCACATACGGTACTACTACAAGAATATTTCTCAGGTTCAGGTTTTTTCATGATGTTCACCGTCAGATGATAGTGTTACGAATTTAAATTAGTAAGTGTACACGAACTCCGAAAAAATCGTTACTACGTGCCGGGGTTCAAACCTCCGAACATCGTTTTGATATATCACCGGTCAATGTATATAGTAGTCTAATTTTCATTGTTATGTTTTCTCTAAGTCAGTACAAATTAAACAACGATTAATTTATCTCTCAACGAAACAATTTACATTCAAATTCCCAACATTATATTATCAAGTTTGAAGGAGAGATAATTTCCCGATAACTTTAACTAGTCCGCAACATTTGTAATGTAAATAACAGTTTATTTATTTAAGACCAATTAAATACCAAAATTATTTATCGTTTATAAATAGGACAGCTTAATTTAACACAGAGAGTATTTACAATTAATTTGTAACTTATTTATTGTAATAAGTAATTTAAACGTATTATTAATTATTAAATACACTAACAATTTATTCTTATTATTTTGCATGATTTAAACCACAAAATTTTGGATTGTTAAATAAGAAAACAAAAAATAGTGCGTGAAGTCCCTCCGCGCGGAAGAAGTGAAACTTCGTAATGTGGAATTCAAAATAGAAAAGGGTAGAAATTGATTTTTAGTGAAATCATATGGTTTCTTTAAGACAAACTTTATTAACATTGCTTACAATTCACAATTGATCGCGTCTTTTAATTATCATTTTCGAGTGGAGAAATATCCAAATCTATAACATTTACAATGGGATTATGATAACTAATAGTAAGATACGAGATGTTTGTTTATTTTCTCACTCTGTCTCTTTCTATTCCCCCTCCCCAGGAGCGTTGAACGTTTAACGCAACAGTGCATTCATACCCCCTACATGGTAGCGTCAAACGTTTAACGCAAGCTTATTGGAAATCGCAGTAGAAATTTGACTTCAATAACACTACAAGAACAATGAAAAAGAATACACTTCTCAAATGTGTTCAGGCATCTTGGAATCAGTAATAAAATACATTTCAACCATTTTTAGATATATATATTTAGATACTGTTTGTATGAACACGTATCATTGCTAAAGTACTACGTTCACGATAAAACCTTACCAAGGTAATCATAAAGCACATCTTCGAGTAACATTTGGAGGTAATCATAAAGCATATCTTCTAGTAACATTTGGTCATGGTTTTATTTAAATCGGTTCACTCTATCAACAGTAATTGTAATCTTAATGACGACACGACTTAAGTACGATAGAAAAGAAGATAAGTAAAATGGACTTAATAAATCGAGATGATTTTATTAGTTACTGTTTTTTTACATTAGATTCCAGGCAGACGGAGTCGCGGGCACGGCTTGTGTTGAATAATTATGTCAACTTAGAAATCTTATAAGGTTAAGTTAATTTATGATTTAAATTAAAATTTAAGATAACTATAGTTTTAACTTTTAAAATTTCTTTAGCTATTTGAAGTAATGTGAAGTTATTTCCTGTTCTTATCTAATCATATGAAAAAGAAAGAGACTACTCTTACACTGGCAACCTTATCCTTACTTCCTTTTCTATAAATATAAGAATGTAAATGTAACGTATCTGTAAGTTTTCGATTATTGAAAAAAATTGTTGCAAGTGTCTGTAAATAAGTAATAAAATACAAATCATTTTTAGAAATGTCTGTCTATCTGTGTGTCTGTTTGTATGAACACGAATCACTGCTAAAGGACTGGGTTCACAATAAAACCTCATATAAGATAAGTAACTTCGTCTTGGTTTTATTTAAATCGGTCCACTCTATCAAAAGTTATTGTAATTTTAATGACGCCGCGACTTAAGTATGAGAGAAAAGTAGATAAACAAATGGGCTAAATACGTTCAGATGACTTTATTAGTCATTGTTTTGTGTATCAGGTTCCACGTGGGCGAAGCCGAGGGCACAGCTAGTTTATTAATATTATAGAAGAAAATGTGAGATTGTTTATTTGTCTGTTATGCTTTTACGACTTACAAGTCGATCGATCGTCGTGAAATCTTGCGTATATGTAATCAAGGGCTCAAAAAAGGACTTAGGATATCTTTCATACCGAAAAGGCACTGTCCCCGAGGAATGGGTCAGATTTACACCAACACGAGTGAAGTCATGAGCAAAAGCTTGTATATAAATAAATATGTTATAAAGGACATTTAAAAATGTTCATAATAATAAAATAAAAAATATTAAGGTCTGTAGATAATATCCCTTGTAAGTTTACTATTTTGGTAAACTCTGTAACTGAAAACCGCGACTGGTGAGGCAGGCATGTAAATAGCTGTGCTCACTAAGCGTTTTGAGATCTGAATATGACTGAACACAGGGATGCGTGCCAGTCTAACTCGGTCTATATTATGAAAATGTGAAAGTATGTGATCGATAAGGGGTGTATACAGCACTTATTCGCTTACCTAGTCGCCCCTGTATGCGGCAGTCAATCCTCGATCGTCCACAAATCACGAGTATCACAGGGTGTTGGTAGCCACCAGATTGTTCACACACGTAACACATACAACATAGTGTTTATTGTGACGCGAAATATGCGGTAATAGTTCCTTATTACACTTAACACTAAAGCGGGTTAAGCACAAGGTATATAGCGGTAGTTGTTCGTAATTAATGCGCACGTGACAGCAATCGGGGTCGTTTATTTGCAACAGTATTCACCAGTCACCAAATACAATATAAATCTATACCTCTCTATTTATCTAACGATATACCTATAAATCTATTCCGTCAGTTACAAACTCACAAATCTAAAGCCAATCCTCGTCTTTTAGCGTATTGCAGTCCAAGAACAGATAACTTAATATCAGATAAGATCAAATTAACACGAATAATTACGTCACTTTTCTATAAGATATTAGGAATTAAAGATTCACTGTGACTAAAACATAATTAAATTCTCGTATCCTGGATACTTAAGAGTAAACCGATTTTCGGGACAAATGCTTCAGACGATGTCTCTTAGGGTGAAAAGGGACACATTTTATTACAAAAACTATTCGGTACGCATTCCAGATTTTCGTATTGGGCACATAACATTGAATATTATGCAAATATTAATAGATTAGAACAAAGCCATTTTCAATGTTTCAATTTTTTTTAACTTATATAGTTTACATATTTTTAAGTATGCTTGATTGAATCATTGTTTATTTTATATAATTGTTTCATAAATAAATATTAGTCTAACCATTACAATCTGTTTATATTTTTTTATTCACATTCGGCATTTTTTTAAATTAAATAATAAATATGCTTAATATATTAAACCAGAAATTTTAACAGGTGAATTTGAAAGCAATTAAATAATTTAAAAAAAAACATATTACAATCTCTTTGCTCTTCAGTAACTCCGGTCGGAACTCGGTAAAGGAAATATGCAAAAAGAGACTTCATAGATAACCTATTTACTAGAATAGGAACTCACTGTATAGAATCGTGATGCCGCGCTTTATTTCCTCTTCGATATAGCGTTCCAGCTGCAGCAGCAGCGGTGAGTAGTGCTAAAGCCGCGGCGGCACACCCGCCGGCTGCGAACAGAACACCGCCTGATCCTCGGGTCGCGTCTCCAGCAAGACGTGCAGTTTCGTTTCGCGTTACTATAGTCGATAAACCTATGCAAAAAACACGGTATGCCTAAGAATTAGACACTATTAAATTATTTTAAAACAAATATATCGGTGGAATCTCTATACCAAAAGCAATAATATTAACACTAGAAAATATTCACATTACAAAAAACATTCTAGTCAATTAGATAACTTAATGTTTCATAAAAAAACTTTACACATCATTTAAACGGTATTTTATAGTACAAAAACTGAAATGGCTACATATGTTTTATTTTCCATCTCGAATATTACAAGGAAACTAACCAACATTGATTCGTACTTTTTTTATATGTACCTTTAGTAGAATTCAATGAATAGTTAATTTAATATCACATTAATAATTAGTGCAATATTTGTAAAAAATATGCATTTGATACAGCATCATTAATTTATTTACAACTTACAGAAGCATATACTATTACATATTTGTATTTAAAAAATAAAACACTAGTAGGACTATAAAGGAAATATCGTACCGAGAACGTATTTTAAATATTCTATAAGTAACTCAATAGAGAATACAAAATAAGAAAAAAACTGCTACACTTAGAGCTGATCATTCAGAACAGTAATAATAAGAAACGCGAAATAGCATTTTCAGCACACAAAAATAACAATCGGTTGGAGAATAGGAAAATAACAACAATATGAACTTGGGAAAGGAGAAAATTTCCAAGTCAAATAAAAGTACAATAGAACAATCGATACTGCCTTGTAAACACATTAAAAGAGGGGCGAGTTACGCCTCCGGGACCCTCTCAATGCGTCTTTATCCCTCCAAGAATATCCTGTTGCGTCTACAAAATCGTCTACATGCTAATAAAGTGCGAGGGAGTGATTTGTGGGGGAAGTTCCACGCATCGAGAGGTTTCAGTTGAAATATTATTGTTAATTGTTTTGAAATATTGAAATGCTAGAATTGGAAATGTTTGGATATGAAAATTTTATTACAAACGGTGATAAACTCATCCAAGTAGCCTGTGTAAATAACGTCTAAGAACTTTGTTATTAATGTTTTGGCCATTCGATCTTATTCAATAATATAAGTGTACTTTACACTTCCGTCTGGAATTCGTTAGCTGTGGCCATTTCTCACTGCAATAAGAAAATATGGCAACAACCAATCAATTCCAGGCGGAAGAGCAAAGTAACATTCAATCCAGTAACTATGATGGATATCATAATGAACACAACATAATGAATTTATCATATATATATCTTTCTTGATCTTAAATCCTAAAATTGTTGAAATAGACTTTTAGACAAAGTAACTTTGGTGAATTTAGAAGCAACAATTCATAAATCATATATCTTTCTTGATCTTGAATCCTAAAATTGTTGAAATAGACTATTAGACAAAATAAAGTTGGTGAATTTAAAAGCAACAAATTTTGGAAAGGTTCCTTCTGTAATATAAATTCATTTTCTGGTCCATTTAAATTAGAATTTAAAAATAGGATAATTCTTGAATTATAAGCCCTGCCGGAAACAAAATTAATATGTAATAAAATCATAAGATCTAGAAAAATAAAGTACATAGCTTTTGGAGATTCGCCCCAATGTCACATATAAGAGCGGTATTACTCACAACATAACTATTTATAGCTCCCAATTCAAACGACTTGTGTCTATAGCCGACATAATTTATCGTTATTATTATTGCCGGAGTCGGGGAAAGTGTTGGAACTTCTCCTTCATGTGTTTTTAGTACACTCATTTCAATAGTTATAAAACGATTTGCCTCTTCGCAATGGTAATAAGTTTCAGATTTTTCAATGGTTCTTCGGTTAATAATTTGAATTGTATAACTTCGAAATTTATTACCTTGTTTTTATTGAAATATTTGGGACTAAAAGGTTAATAAATATTTTGTCCAGTAAATAACGTTCATAATGATAGCAACAAAACAGCATTGATAATATTATTTAACGTAATAAGTACATTTATTACCGGCAATCAGAAAAATATATATTTTCTACTAACTTAAGTGAATTGCAAGCGATTTAACGCCTCCAAAATTTTATTTAGCACTGTCAAAGCGCTTTCCATAATAATAATTTTCACACGGTATTTTGCACAAATATCGTACTTCTTAATAATTTCAGAGAAGAGAAGTATATTTTATAAAAACGAACTTAAGCTATTTTAACAATAGGAAACAGAGATATTTTAATATATTAAATTAAGGAAGGCATAATGTACATCTATTTTCTTTTCGTTAATGCAGTTAATAGCGAATAAGGAGGATTCGCGGGTATAGGTTTCATAATTATGTCGCGGGTACGGGTTAGCAGAGTACGGATTACTAACTAAACAACTTTATCCTATTAATTACTGTATTAATGACCATTAAGTACATCTTTATTTGTAAATTAACAAATGAAAAATCCATAAATTTAATATAGAAACCGCTAAGCTAAACAAATATGAAATTGGTGATAATAATTTCAAGAAACTTCCCAAGTTAATAATTTGAATTGTATAACTTCGAAATTTATTACCTTGTTTTTATTGAAATATTTGGGACTAAAAGGTTAATAAATATTTTGTCCAGTAAATAACGTTCATAATGATAGCAACAAAACAGCATTGATAATATTATTTAACGTAATAAGTACATTTATTACCGGCAATCAGAAATAATATATATGTTCTATTAACTTAAGTGAATTGCAAGGCGATTTAACGCCTTCAAAATTTTATTTAGCATTGTGAAAGCGCTTTCCATAATAATAATTTTCACACGGTATTTTATCGTAACATTTACGTGTTTTAGCACAAATATCGTCGTACTTTTTAATAATTTCATAGATGAACGTTTTTCTAAAAAAAATACTTAAGCTATTTTAACAATAGGAATTTTAATATATTAAATTAAGGAAGCCATCATGTACATCCATTTTCTTTTTTAAATGCAGCAAACCCTCTTTATTTGCGAGTATACTCGTATGTTTCATACTCATGTCGCGAGTATTGGTTAGTAGAGTACGGATTACTAACGAATCAACTTTATTAAGTAGAATCATCTGTATTAATAACCATTGAGTGGATCTTGATTTGTAAATTAACAAAAAAAAATCCTTGAATGTAACATAAAAATCGGTGAACCTAATATTAAATTGGTAATAATAAAATCAAGAAACTTCCCAGTAAGAAGATAGAATTATTATCAATAAACAAATCACAAAACCCATTCTAGATGACGTCACATTTGAAGATAGAAACAGTCTGGTTTGACCCGATATCAATACTTACAAGCAATGTGATGTATGTAGGACAGCTTGATTGATTAAAAATAAACTGGTGATTTATGACCGATCGAGTGAACCACATCGAAAATATACGTTCGGGTAATTATGAACATTAGCACATGACTTGCGAAATTTATTTTATGTTTCATGAAACTACTAGCTTTTGCGCGCAGCTTCATTCGAGTTAATCTTGTTAAGGCACGTATATTATAAGCACTAAGCAATATAAGCTACTTTACGAGCAAGTGTTTTAAAAGCAAAACATTATATCAATTGTTTTGTACATTGAAGTAATATTTCTTGAAGTGAAACTTCTTTAGGCGCATGAGGGTAAAATTTTTACAGATGTAACGTCACGCAGGTATGCAACGGAAGTGACGTCATTTGCAGTAAACGTAGATTAAATAAATAAAAAAACTTTTTATTCTTTTTCTTGTTAGTGTAAATATAAACAAGACTTATAAATTAGTTCGCCAAAGAGGTTTCACTTCTGACATGTGTACTTTGTACGCACGCACTTTTTTATTAATTTAAGAATTTCGTTTCTCTGATCCATGAAACTTATTTTGAATGCATAAGTAAAGTTTATTACAAACTAGCTTTTACTTGTGACGTCACTTGCGTTATTGTAGATTTGGCTTGTCCCTCGGGAACAGTACTTTTTTACATGAATACTATCGTATGTCTTTTTACCTCTTACAACGTATATGCAAAATTTTGTAATGATTGGTTAAGTAGTTAGAGCGTAAAAACCAATGATATTATAACTAAAAAGCTTTAGTTACGTTACCTACATGATAGTTTGATAAACCAAATTGCACGATAACGCACACATACGTAAAGTATTATTATAACGCCACACGGTCTTAGATAAAATGTGAAAGTAAGATGGCATATTCTCAAAATAGGTGGTGAAAAAGAAATAGTTATATGTCGCTTAGAGACGGGCGGATTGACGAGGCTAGAACACGTTTGCTAGCTAGTTTTAGTTTTAATATTACGCAGTTATGACGTATCTGCAGCTTTGTAGTTATAATATTATTGATTAATAACGATATCTGAGATATTGCCTGCATAGATGTAACGTCACGCAGGTATGCAACGGAAGTGACGTCATTTGCAGTAAACGTAGATTAAATAAATAAAAAAACTTTTTATTCTTTTTTCTTGTTAGTGTAAATATAAACAAGACTTATAAATTAGTTCGCCAAAGAAGTTTCACTTCTAACATGTGTGCTTTGTACGCACGCACTTTTTTATTAATTTAAGATTTAAGAATTTCGTTTGTCTAATCCATGAAACTTATTTTGAATACATAAGTAAAGTTTATTACAAACTAGCTTTTGCTCGTGACTTCACTTGAGTTAATGTAGATTTGGCTTGTCCCTAGGGAACAGTACTTTTTTACATGAAAAGTATCGTATGTCATTTTACCTCTTACAACGTATATGCAAAATTTTGTAATGATTGGTTGAGTAGTTAGAGCGTAAAAACCAATGATATTATAATTAAAAAGCTGTAGATACGTTACCTACATGATATTTTGATAAAACAAATTGCACGATAACGCACACATACGTAAAGTAATATTGTAACGACACACTGTCTTAGATAAAATGTGGAAGTAAGATGGTATATTCTTAAAACAGGTGGCGAAAAAGAAATAGTTATATGTTGCTTAGATACGGGCGGAATGACGAGACTAGACCATGTTTGCTAGCTAGTTTTAGTTTTAACAAGACACAGTCGAAACGCTTATGACGTATCTGCAGCTTTGTAGTTATAATATTATTGATTAATAATGATATTTGAGATATTGCCTGTATAGCATAGTACTAATCATACAGTAACGAAGCTACGAGCAACCTGGTGTAAGCTGTTTCATAATTCTGTGGTAATAATTGTAACAATAATAGAACTTACCTTTTAAACAAATTTTATTCCTTTTGAAAACTAATCGTACGTCCTTATGTGCACGATCCGGTGCTGATATATTCAACTGCATTGTGACGAGAATTTCCGCGCTTCTGGTACCCGTACAAGGCAAACGTACTCTACGAGAATAAAAACATAACTTCACATAAATTATTTAATGGTGGTAGAGCCACGCTGAAACTATTACTGGCTTCAGCATGAATGGGTCGACTCGCCCGGGGTACTACCACCCTCTCATAGAAAACCGACGTGAAGTAACAGTGCTTGCATTGTTACGTTTCGTTCGGTCAGTGAGAGCGCCGGAGGCCCACCTCCCTTCCCCTGCTCTCTCCCTCGCTCCCTCTCCCTCTCCCTCTCCTAACCCTTCCCCCCAAAGGGTGGCAACGCACTTGCGACTCCTCTGGTGTTGTTAGTGTCCATGGATGTTTGTGATCACTTAACATCAGGTGACCAACCTGTTCGTTTGCCATCTATGACATAAAAAAAATTAAATTATTTATTTAAAAAATATATATGATTTATGTAATATATGCATTAGCCTTGTGTCTCTTGTAAGATAAGATTTTTTTACTTCTAAACTTCCTCTTTTGATGCTGAACTAATAGCGCGTTCGGACACAGTGTCGATTGAAATAGGTTTGGATCCTAGCAACTAACTCAGAACTTTGGATGCAGAAAAACAGTGGGATGAAACCATAGCATGTTATGCTCGCCTCTTCCTACCACTATAGCCAGACCTAGGAGAGACGAGTCGAGGGCCCCATTTTCCATTGCACAGGTACGGCAGTAGCGTTTTCTGACGCCGGCCCAACCGCTGGAGCGGCACGATAAAGTCTATAGAGATCTCATGCCACCCCAATAGAGCGGCGGATGTAGACCGTGGGGTTTTAGTCCGTGCATGTCGGATATAACCCACTCTCTCCCACGGAAGGGAGAGTATCTATAAGGGATTTCACCAATCTTCACATCTATAAGGGATTTCACCAATCTTCACCAAGCTGCTTTCCACTATCGCACTGCTCGTCATCGGCAGGAAAGGGTGGCAACGCACTTGCGACTCCTCTGGTGTTGTTAGTGTCCATGGATGTTTGTGATCACTTAACATCAGGTGACCAACCTGTTCGTTTGCCATCTATGACATAAAAAAAATTAAATTATTTATTTAAAAAATATATATGATTTATGTAATATATGCATTAGCCTTGTGTCTCTTGTAAGATAAGATTTTTTTACTTCTAAACTTCCTCTTTTGATGCTGAACTAATAGCGCGTTCGGACACAGCGTCGATTGAAATAGGTTTGGTTAGCAACTAAGTCAGAACTTTGGATGCAGAAAAACATTGGGATGAAACCATAGCATGGTGGTAGGACTTTGGCTGGTGGAAAGATGGGATGTTATGCTCGCCTCTTCCCACCATTATAGCCAGACCTACGGGAGACGGGTCGAGGGCCCCATTTTTCCATTGCACAGGTACGGCAGTGGCGTTTTCTGACGCCGGCCCAACCGCTGGAGCGGCACGATAAAGTCTATAGAGATCTCATGCCACCCCAATAGAGCGGCGGATGTAGACCGTGGGGTTTTAGTCCGTGCATGTCGGATATAACCCACTCTCTCCCACGGAAGGGAGAGTATCTATAAGGGATTTCACCAATCTTCACCAAGCTGCTTTCCACTATCGCACTGCTCGTCATCGGCAGGGAGTTCATCCCCACACATTGGAACCGATATGGTCTCGGACGGTCCAGTTCCAAAGGGGTTTCCTTCCACGAACGATCCGGTTGTGGAAAGAGCTTC
>MU159607.1:15419-31140 GCA_015888305.1 Antheraea pernyi | reverse complement strand
CTGAGGTTTGTCCTGGAGACTACAGTATGGGGTGATTCAAGGGAAGAATAAATAGGTTATTTAAGGGTCGGCAACGCGCATGTAACACTTCTGATGTTGCAGGCGTCCATAGGCTGCGGTGACCGCTTTACATCAGGCGGCCCGCATGCGTGTTTGCTACCGTCGTGGTATTAAAAAAAAAGTACTTTTTCGAAGGCCATTTTTTTTTATATATCATAGGAGGCAAACGAACCTGATGTTAAGTGATCACCACCGTCTATAGACACTTGCAACACCATAAGTCGCAAGTGCGTTGCCAGCCTGTGTTTGGGGGAGAGGAGTGGGGAAGAGGGATGGGGAGCTGAGGTGGACCACCGGCGCTCTCACTGACCGAATGAAACGCAACAATGCAAGCAATGTTACTTCACGTCGGTTTTCTATGAGAGGGTGGTACTACCCCGGACGAGTTGACCCATTCATACTGAAACCAGTAATAGCTTCAGCGTGGCTCTACCACTACTTTGGCACTACTCGCTGGGCTAGGTACCACCCCCAAATTGAAAATCTGCTGTCAAATTCCTATCGATGTGTTCCAGTGGCTGCACTTGAGAACTTGTTCCTCTAAACTTAGCGTGTTTCCCATCTTAGACTACACCGTGATTTAACATCAAACGGAATTGTGGTCAAATGCTAAAACCTATAAATTATAAAAATACGGTGTGTCCTAAAGGTACACGATAGCTTATCAGCATTTCAGAGCCCTCGAATAAAAAGGTTACATCCAAAAAGTTGAAAAGAAAATAATTACATACATTTAACAACTGCTTCTTGAAAGTAAACTTGATTTATAAAATTGTTATTGAACAAAAAAATAATTGTTACGAGTGTGTCGTCTCCATTTCAACCGCAAATTAACAGTGTTCACGGTGCGATACTATAAAAGTTCTGAATGATGTTATAATTAACACACATAACCACATGAGTAGTTCCAAAGAATATAGACCAATACGAACCATTTTCTGATCTAAGATAAATAATACTACTGTCCTCTTTACTAACTTGTTATGAACCTTTAACATCAAATGATTAGCACACCACTTTGCTACACTCCTATAAAAATATCCATTTCTGTTTGATCTGTGCTATAAAAGTCATTTATATACACGAGTATAATTTAAAATAATTACCTAAAAGTCTGCAATGTTGTTGGTACATATCCACGCTCGGATATATTGACTTGGGGCGGCAGCATGGCGCCTCGAGCTTCATAGTCTATCCCCATCACGTAAGGAAGCTGGACAGACAAATATATATTACATATGAAATATGAGTAATCGCCTTCTAAATGACCACATAAATGAAGCTAAGAAATTCATCTTAATAATATATTTACTTTACAATTGGAGTACATGGAAAAGACGTTATGAAATGTTTATCCTCTCTGTGTTTGTTGTCTTTTATTTTTAACAATAGCTTTTGTTCGCGGCTTTGCTCGTTTTAATGTAGATTCTGAAAATGAAACTATAGCTCATATTACTCTTTGATACTGTAGCTTTCTATACATGAAAGAATTTTTAAAATTTGTTAAGGATTCTTTTTAAAACTTATCATTACAAACAAAAACCAAATAATTTCTCTTTGTAATAGTATTACCTACGTAATATAGACGACTTTTTTTATTACATTCTTCCATCAAATTTTTGCTAAACAATATTATTATTCTAGCGGCCCCTACGGACGCTATCCCGTCCCGATAATAATAATAGCCTTGAGACAAAATTATATACCTAAATCATTCTTATAAATCACTTTATCTACTGGTGGAAACCACATGAAAATCCGTTCAGTAGTTTTTGGGCTTATCGCGAACAGACAGACGTGGTATAGGACTTTGTTTTATAAGATGTAGTGATTGAATTAGCTTTATCCCGCTTATGTAGCTGTAGCCCATCCCTCAGGAGTATTAAACTTCAGGGTGAAAGCTACTCTATGTCCGTTTTCTTACCTCCTGCAACGTGTATACGAAATTGCAAGATGATCGGTTGAGTAGAGTTAAGGCGTGAAATTGTAAAAAAAAAACAAACTCCCTTTCGCAAATATGGATATACCTGACAATATCACAACCACTATACACCACAATGTGACACGCTAAAGCTTATCGCATTCAGGATTCAATCTCCATATATTCAGTAATCAAGAAAGGTAAGTTGCCTGTACTACCCGGGTGTATAATGATTCAGTGTGAAAACCACAGTAGATCTCATTCGCATTATTTCTGGATAACATAACAATAATAAAAAAAACACAATGAAATATATTTCAAAAACAAACATATATATTAACCGTAAACCATTTATTCAAATGGTATGGAACTTTCGTACAAAAACCATGATTTAATCTATAGCCTTTTGTTTTCCCAAATTAAATCGCGTTCAAGCTAAATTGGTAAGAGCCGAGCCGTCAAAATCTACAGTTACAGTTGCCTAAACAAAGCGAGTGGCTGGCGCTCAATGGAAACCCAATTTAATATACAAGTGGACAAATAAAATTTAGCTTCGGAAATTCACTGCTTTCGTAACATAGAATGTAATTAACAGCTCATCTTGAGACTTATAATTAAATTATCTGGGTATTCAATCGTTCTATTTCTCGGTATTATATCCTAAAATAATTTATTGTAATTTACCAGCGTAGACTTTGCTTATTTTAGAATATAACTAAGTAAATAGCTCTACCTATTTTTATACATCACTAGCTTTTGTTCGCGGATTCACTCGCGTTAATCTAAATTTGAGCTATCCCTCGGGAATAATACTTTTTCCTGTATTAATGGTGCCTTCTGTCATTTTTTGTACCCCTGACAACATATGCCAAATTTTGTGATGATTGGTGCAGTAATTAAGACGTAAAAGCGTAACAATTGATTAACAATAAATACTTGATTAGTGTATCCGTTGACAGCAAAAAGACACGTAACAAACAAACACATAAACTCACGTTTGATTGTATTTTATTACTTAAGATTAATTAGGACTAGTTATGCATTCTGCTTTCCATGAGTTTTTTAAATATTATCTGTTGTAATTACTATTTCTTGTAATTACTGATCTAATGCGTTATCGTGCCGCCTAATGGCGAGCTATAGTGAAATGAAAAATCTCCATGAAAAGACACTTAGGTGTGTTAATTATGAATGTGATCGATTTAAGAATTTATTGACCTCCGATTTACTGAGATCTATTATCTTATAAGAATCAAGGAAAAGTAAAATGATTCTAATACAAGTTTAATACGCGGTATTATTTGTTTTATATACTCTGTATTTTTTGTAAGATAGCAATTACAATAACTAACACAAATAACATAATATAAATTGAAATAATAACTAACATAAAATGAAATAAATTGCTAATTATGAGTGACGAGATATATTTATATAAACCAAAATCATTTTCTAAATCTATATAAGCATCTTGCTTTAGAAAGGAATCCACCTATTTGGATTTTTTTTTGCGTTGTTGATTTTTATAATTGTGAGAATTGTTAGGACAAAGTTTTTATGAAAGATAATGTTTGAAAAAATGTACGGGAAAGTGAAAAATTTGGGTAAAAAAAATATCCATATAAAAGGTAGTGACTCAGGGAGACAGAAGACAATAGGAAGATGTACAAAATTATTGACAGAATTTATAAATTAACGTACAATTATTCGGTTACCATTTCATTTCATGGGTGTACTGTGTCCGGGCATTCTCATAGTTTCCTATGTGGGTAGATTACAATATAGGGCTCTGATCTCTTTACAACAATTGTTAGGTTTTGTCTTATCGTACAACGGACTGAACGCTGTCGGATTCCTTTTTTTGTGTGTCGTGTTTTTGGGCCTTCCAACCGAACAATGAATATTATATGTACGTATGTGTGCGGTGCACTGTAAGAACTAGCTACAATAGCCAGGGTAATGGTTTGCCTTGTACGGGTGTATGGAAATACCGAATTGAGGGTTGAACCAGACCATACCGGTTCCTTTAGTATATTCGCAATACCATAATTGAAAAGGGAGGATTTGTCTCATTTTCTTCATTAATACACCCGTTTAATGCCGGGGCGAGCAGATAGTGTCTAATATAATTATACCAAACAGTAACAAACAAAATCAAACCGTGAAAATACATTTATTAGAAACTGCAAACATTTCGTATCTAATCTTCAGCATTAATAACTTTTACTTTGAAGGAAATACGAGATCATCTTGTCGTATTTTCGGCACGTGATTTGACTAGTAAAATTTTCTTAATAACAAGTTTGTGAAATGAGGATTTTCGTGATTTAGCTAGTAAAATTTTCTTAGTAACAAGTTTGTGAAATAAGGAGTTTTATAGTCCTACAGACAAACGTATGTCTATGATGTCACTTTTTGTAAACAAATATGTCGTCAATATAAGCCTTCAATACATCTAAGTTTTGGTAGCAGACTTTATTTACTAGGGAGTCAGTTAGCCAGGTGATAAATACAAAGCATATATCAACAAAACGTTGTGGTGGTGGATTGGTTTGACTCGTACAATATCAATCCAACGTACAGTTACTAATTTAAATTGGTAACAATCCCGGCTGACCATGAAGGAAAATATCGTGAAGAAACCTGAACCTGAGAAATGTTCTTGTAGTACCATCCTGTGTGGAAACACATAAAACTGTAGATTTCTCGGAATTTGGCCAGTATATCGTCGGTTAGCGTGGTAATTGTACCCATACCTTCCTTTGGAAAGAGGCCTATACCCTGCAGTGGGTCTCTTATAATCTAATGATGATGATGATATATTATGATTTTTATTTAATTATAAACTCAGCTACGTTGTAGAATTCAAATACAAGTTTTTGGTCATGGCATAAACAAAAAAAGAAGCATAAACTCATTTTTATTATTTATTTATTTCATGACTGCTAGTTTGTCGATGCTTTTGTTAATAAACATCGTCTTCATATATACGCCCTATTTATTGTAGTTGAAATTAAATTCTGCGAGATTCTCGTATATAGACATTATTATATTCGTCTAATATAATATATCACGTGACTTTGTCAACTTACCGGTCTTTTCCCAAGGGCTTGCCACATAAACTCAAGGTCGGCGATATGAGCCGGGACTGGGACAGTAAAGCTGGTCGCGTACAAATTGACCACGCCTTCCCTCACGTAGTACAGTTCTGCGTCTAAACCTGTAGACAAACCAATAAAATATTTAGATATTATTATTTATTTAATATTTTTCAGCAGTTTAAACAATCTTTTTATGTGGAATTTAAACATTATTATAGATGGTTAGAATAATTCTGTAGAAAGTATAAATAATAACAAGAAAAAGAAACCGTAGAAATTCTCTGACCCTCTGTCTGGAATACACGCCCGTAACTATTAATAATAATAGCTATGCCAGCAGTTTAGCAATATATAGTATTTCGACAATATTTTTGTAATGAATTGTTGAGTTATAGCAGAATGGATATTTTGTAACAATTCTTTGTATTCAAATCTTAACTAACATTATAAATGCGAGTTTTTCTGTTACGATTTCACATCTTAACTATTCTATTAATTATTTTGAAACTTTACATACATTATTGTCATAGACAGTAAAATACATAAGGTATCTTTCATTGAAAAAAAGTATTGTTTCCAAGACGAGCTAATGCTAGAGTGCAACCCGGTATTAAATTAAATAAGATTTATTAAACCTTATTCGCAGAAATCCTTAAACTAAAATTACGTCGGCAGTGTTTTGTTTTTAAGGTCATTAACATTTCAAACGCATATAAATAAAAATCCTATTATTCTAATTCGATGTACAGACGTCATAAGCAATTGCAATTCATGAATAGGTAATTCAAACGAATTCCAACTTTAGAACAATGCAATACGAACTATTATAACCAATTGAGAGTTTATTAGGAGCTTATGTTCCAACTTCGCAATAAAATTCTATCGTGAAATTCTTAAAAATACAAAACGTGATTCTTTTTTCTGCAAAATAATTACGTGTTCAGTGAATGTGAACTTATGTCCTATTTAATTATCATTTTTAGTACTATAATTCTATTGTTTTATGATACAGTGAAACTTGGTTAAGTGGGACCTGGATAAGTGAGAAGCCTCCATAACTGGAACTCATGCTGAGGTCCCAACACTTTGGCACTGAATTACCTCTGTTAGTGGGACGAGGTAAACCTCTATACCTGGGATTTTTTTCTTTCGATAGTTACCTCTATAACTGAGACAGCGAGTAAATTTTATATGCATAAACCTCTGTAACTGAGATAACATTGTTTGTTTACTCATTCTTATTCTACCCACAAATTCCACACGTAATTCCAAGTACGTAAGTACAAATTTAATTTAAGCTTCAATTACCTTCAGTTTTAGTTTCGCTTTACTATCATACAGATGTTTATTTGAAAAATGTCAAAACGAAAGCTACAATCGTTATCATTACGTGAAAAACTGAAGTTAATATCCGTTTATGAAAGTGGGAAGACACGCGAAGAAGTTTGTGCCGAATTTAATGTGCCAAAATCTACTCTTTGTAGAATAATTCAGAGCTTGAATATTTTTGTTGATTACATTTGTATGATTACCTTTAAGTACATACTATATTTTTTTTATTAAAACTCATTTACATACATAACACGTTATTTTATTTAATGATCGCACCTGTATAACCTTTATTCTCACCTCTATTAATGGAACCCTCTGTAAATGAGACAGATATTTATTTATACCTGTATATCGGAGACACTGGGTAAGTGGAATACCTCTATAAGTGAAACGACATTGCAGGTCCCTTGATGTCTCACTTAACCAGGTTTCACTGTAATACTAGGCGTTTGCTCTCGCCTTTTCTCGCGTTAATATCGATTCTACCATCACTTGAGAACAGTAGATACTTGCTTATGGATTAAGACACCTTATATTCTTTTATGTAGTCCTTTTATCGTGTATGCTAAATTTCATGATGATCGCTATCAAATATCAAACTCAGATTCGCATTTATGATGTTTGTTATAATTTGAAATTGAATTTCCATAAATCTGATGTAAAAAGAACTGTGACAATTCTTAAGAAAACACTACTTAAAATTAAGTAAGTTTTTTTTATCCGTTCTTATTTTTTCAAATGCATTAGTGGGTGGCTCCCTAAAATGCACTTGTCGTAGGCGAGAGAATTCTCACCCCACTTCAAACGCAGGCCTTATTCTCTTGAGGCCTAACGTGTCAAATTATCCAACTAATTCTATTTATTTAGTCAAAAGAGTAGTGTTTAATTGTTCTCTTCAATTTTAATACTTTGTTTTTATGAAATATGTATAATTTTATAAAATAGTTACCCTTTTTGATTATTGTATTGCGTTAAAGATTTTTTTAATTTTAAATTATCGACCAAGACCTCATATGCAATAAATTAGGAAAAAACTACGTAAATGAGATGAGAACTACTAAATCAGAAATTTTACGAATATATCCTGAAATACAACTCCCATATTTATTTGGATTTCATTAAAGGAAGAAGTTGACTCAAAAGCATTATAGATGACGATATTTTTTTAATGTGGCACGGCAAAATTACTGCAGTTTGTCTGATGGTAAGCACAGTACAATCCAGAAGCGACTCACTATGACGGGCTTTTTCGCCATGTACATGGTGGTGGCGACCCAGTCAGACCTACCACCCCGCTTTCGGCATTGTCTCGTTCGTTATTCAGCAAGGTACACCGCGTGCAGGTGAGGTTGGCTTGGGTGTCTCAAGTCTTATGATGTTCTTCGACACCCTTTACACCCCATAGATATAGAAACTGTGGATAATATATCTTAGAATGTATCGTTAAATGGATTTTACTATAAATATATAAGAAATTATTCTTATATATTTAGTATAGTTCTTGGATAATTATAAAAACATGGACAGTACTCTTTCTTTTAAGTTACTCCTAAACTAAAAGAGACTATTTGCAACTTAAAACTTATTTTGTTAAACCGAAGTATTATAAAAACAAATGTACCCTTAATATTAAAATGTCTGTACACAACCAATACAGTGAATATCTAAAAAAAAATTATAATAATATTATTATCGATAAATGCAACGATCGACTAACTACTAATCTCTATACTTAGAAACGTCTATGGCAAATTACGAAAAGCTCTCGGATGATCCAATCAGCATACATTCGGAGGCGACAAGGCGCACGGGACAGTGAAACGGACTGAATATGAAGTGGCACTTAACGCTATTGATAAAGCACCCCCAACGAACGTCCTATGTGCAGGGAACTCAGTGCAACCCCGTGCATTGCATCCCTTTCGTATTATCCTTGGAAATATATTTGACATTACATATATTGTGTAATCATTTCCAGTATGAGTTTATTCGTATTAGTTTCTAACTCACATACCACATTTTATGGTAACGAAGCCTTATCATTCCGTATGAATGAAGAAAGAAAGAAAATATATTTATTGTAGCATATACATGTAGCATGTAGCATATAGCAACACAAACAATACAATAGTGAAAAAAAGTTATAAAGATATGTATAACCTAAAATAAATCAACTAAAAAAAACAAAAAAAATTACACGTTGCAAGATATTAAAATGATGCCATGGTATTGCTATAATGGTACACAAACTCTTTACCATATTACGCTTAAGTCCGAAACTGCGACCTTATTCAGAGCGGCAAAAAAATTGACAATGACTTTAGTATGGTATGTGTACGGGCGTTTTTATATTTTCATATGTGTGTTGATCGCGATACCGGGTTCTGTTCTCTTTACAAGTCAGTTCTAAACTTAACGTACAACCGACTGTGTGCGGTTTTTTTTTATGTGTGTGGTTTTCAAACCTTCCAACTGAACAATAAACATTTCAGTAGTAATTGTGGGCACGTGTGTGTGAGGATGCACCGTAAGAACGCGCTATAAAAGCCAAGTTGTTTGCCTTGTATTGGTGAATGGAAATTCAATATTGAGGGTCGAACCAGGCCTTCTCGGGTCACTTTAGATATTTACGATAACTTTGAATAATCACACCAACATGTATAGGTATAACTTTTTCGCTAACAAATCCGTGTTTCATTGATATTGTTCATTTTCTAAACAAATATTTTGTTGAAAAAACAGGGAGTCTTCACAGTCCATAAACAATACTATAGAAAAGTTATAAATACGCCATAATTATATGCAACATTATTGCGGCACATTAATAAATAATATTTCATAACAAAATTCACATAATATTCCGAGTCCTTTGCGAAAAGCACGTTCGTTTATAATTATATTGTGTAATGACAGACAATACATGGGGAACCCCGGGGCTATTCCTTTGTATTAATTACTCAAAGGCGCTAATGCGGATCCTTAGTTAAGACTGATGTTATAATGATGAGATGAGAAAGACGTGGAGGAATTGCACATTAAAATATTATCAAATTTATTATGCATAAAATTTACAAGTCATTAAACATTTATTATACAGACATGAATTTTTGCCGCGTTTATGGCGACATTTTTTTTCTAGTAATGTAATTAACATATTCATAATTATCACAACAACGTTGTTAATTTGAGATGTATATAACGAATATTAATACTTTCATAAAAACAGTCCAAACGAAAATCTTATCCCAAATGCAAGTAACGTGGAATTATTTTTTATTAACGTCTGTCGATTTGGCTACTTGAGAGAATAAGATAGATAACATAAGCTTGATTTATTGTGTGTAATTTTTAATTAATTAAAGTATTTGAATCTAATTTATAGTCTAAATTATATGTTACACTAGTTAGGATACAATGCTAAATATTTTAATGGAAGAATCACTCTCGAAATAAGCAGTAATTGCTCCAAACGTTCGTTATAGTACATGATACGTAAATGCCAATGGTGGTACGGTATTTTGTATTGATCGATGGTGTAACACATTAACTCGAAAATCTATCGCAAAGCACAAATCCAATTTGAAAGCCATTTGGAAACATTTTAGTCATGTTATAATCATAGGTATTTACCTATGAAATTACCGTTCTGCAGTACTGGCCATTTCAAATCAAAATAATTTTTGTTTGGCTAAGAATTCTAATTTCAAATTAATTTTATTTTAAAAACATGGAATTCTTTTTCCAAAAGTAGTCATTTGTTTATTGATTAATGTTACATTTTCATCGCATTTCAATCTTTTTTGTCATCATGGATACGTTAAAAATTCGAGTAATTATGAAATATAAGTACCGTCGTGGCAGCAACGCGGCACAAGCGGCACGCAACATCAACGACGTTTACGGAGCTAACACTACAAACCCACGCACCACCTGTTATTGGTTTGCTCGCTTCCGTTCTGGGAATGAAAAAAAAATGAATCTCGCGGTCGTCCGAAGACTTTGGTCGATAATGACGAATTAAAGGCGATTGTGGAAGCCTGGATGATCCACAATCTACGGCTAAATTAGCAGCAGCTTTCGACGTATATTTCTCAGAGTTTGAAATCGTCAATACGTCGTGGGCTGGCGTGGTGATTATGCCCATACCTTCCCTCGGGAAGAGGCCTATGGCCCTGCAGTGGGTCTGTTAGAGGCTGATGATGATAATGATAATGTGAATTTGATGTTTAATACTGCAAATTCCTATTTGAAATAATATAAGAATCAAGAAAGGCAAATAAAAATACGTGACTGTAAAATTATTTATGTTCTATTCACTGACACAGAATGTCCGAATCCTTGCGAATGAGACGGCGTTATAGGTGAAGGAAAACATCGTATTAAACCCATAGAATGGTGGTAGGCATTTTTATAAATCGGCATATCCAGCTACCCACCTTCAAGTAGAAAATTGAGAGCCAGTCCCCGTCTAGGCTTAGCTTGTTTACCATCTTAGGTCATCGTCACTTAATATTATGTGAGATTGTAGCCAAATGCTAAAACCTATAAATTTAAGGGGTATCGAATAACATCATAAGACTTGGGACACCCGAGCCAACCTCAATTGCACGTGGGGCACCCTGCTGAATAACGAACGAGGCAATGGCGAAAGCGGGGTGGTAGGGTTTCACAGCCTGACTGGGTCGCAACCACCATGTATATGGCGAAAAAGCCCGTTATAATGATTTGCTTCTGCGGGTCGCGTTTCGGGATCAGTCTGTGCATATCCAGCTTTTTGCAGGCCGGCATGATAATGGGACCGGCGATGGATAGTGTGTCACTCGGTGATCGCCATTGTTGATGGATTGTACTGTGTTTACCATCAGGCATAGTGCAGTCATTTTGCCGAGCTACAATAAAAAAAATAAAAAAAAATATAGTCCTGCATATAACAAACATCTGTATCAGTTCCAAAGCTATAATTAATATTAAAGCTTAAATATAGATTATAGCAGTAACGTAATTGGACGCCCGGAGAAAATTAAGCGTCAATGCAAACGAGTTGAGTATCAAAATACACAAATCACGGCAACTAACTATCACGTTGGAGGGCAGGCGACGGCCGTAAACACGTCGCCAGTTACGACAATACGCACTCCAGTTTCAAGGTATAATGAACCATTAGAGGGCAAATGGCCAGATGATACGACACCGGTCTTTAATTTGCCCGTAAGTGTTGCGGTTTCATTGGTTTTCGTAAACGTATAGGAATATCCAATTGTATTTTTATTCTCTAAAGATAAAAGCACCATAATGGATATTTGATTCTCATTTGAGAAGTAATTCCCCTGCTAATTTTTTATTTTTTTCTTCTTGTGTAACAAATACAGAGGTTTACTTGAGAGATTAAGACAAATATGTTGACTCCGTGGCAACGCATTGCTTTGTTATTATTTATTGCAATTATTATGTTATAAAGTAAAGTTATAGCAAATTTCATGGTGATCAATTTGAGGGTATAAAGTTTAATTCGCTTCAGCGCCATCTAGTGACAAGTCAGAATAGAATGCAAAGAAAAAAACCGTGTCCACTAAATACTTATTTGTACCCACCTTCAACTTGATCGGTTACTTTGGAATTTTTCAATCTCAGATACTGTACCAATATGTTATGGACCAAATGACTAATCAGGACTCATTTATACTACCCAGACAATATGAGTAACGACAACTCTATTTAGGCAATAAAATGAATACTTATTTAAACTTAATTTGGAGATTTTTTTCTTTTATTCAGAAGATCTGTTGATAGTAGAAACTGCAAAATGTAAATTTTTCGTAACCATTTTTTTCTACATTATATTGCAATATTAACATAACCTACATCAGATAAATAAAGATACTAAATGTGTGGTAAGAAATGAAGTTCAATTACCTAGCCCGATTTCACTTGCCATTTTTAATATTTTCCGGGCATAGTAAATATATAACAAATAGTGCCCTGATTAATAACATAGTACGTCACATATGTAGTATATTCACTATAGTTTAATTTGTTTCCAAAACTTATGATATACGAGCTCTGCTTACAGCGTTGCCTAAGTTTTTACCCACTGAGTTACAAACGCCCATTACAGTTTATTAAAGAGTCAAATTTGTTTGGGAAAAGAGAAAAGTTTTTTATGGGAATATAATTTTGTTTCGTACTTTTAAACGAGGCTATATCGAGCTTATAACTCGTTTATAATTAACAACGCTTTTTGTTTGAACTACTCTCTCTGTTATTCAGTTAGAAGATATATATGTAGCTAAAAGACAATAGCATATTATATCGCTATGGCTCTCCATTGAAAATTAGCGCTGTAGTATCGCTCAGTTGTACAGCAGTACTGGGTGTTGTTGGATATATTTAATTAAGCATACTTATATTTTTTATTTGCCTTCTAACCGTGATGTGTTCTAAGAACAAATACCTTTTTCTTTCTTCTTTTTTTAAATTGAATCTTCTTTAGGTGCGACTCGGAGGTAACTGGACGACAATGCAATGGAAGTTCATTACGGCAATAAGGCATTACGTTTCTGTACCATCCGGTTTTTTATATTTTTCATTTTGTCAATAAATAGTTTATAAAAAAATCAATCAAAACTTTTTGGAAGACAATAAATAATATTAAATTTAATAATAATAAAAATAAGAATTAATCATGTATATTTTAGCGCGTGACCGTGCTGCCATCTGGTTTCAATTTAAGTAAGTATCTGTATTGCCATATATCGGCTAAATCGGAACTTTAATAACACAGGAAATATCATTAGCAACTCTTTGTTATCTATACTAATATTATAAAGAGGTAAAGTTTGTGAGTTTGTAGGGGGTAATATCTGGGGAGTCGGAGAAAAAATGTTATAACGAAAACGTTTCTTACGAACGCTGCCTTAACTATGAGAGATATATGTTTGAGTTCTAGAGAAAAGTTGTAGCTTGATAATGCCATTTACTGCCCAACGAAGTGGGCATGGGTCGGCTAGTAAAGTAAATAAAATATAGACAAGTACGAACAGATTATTATGATAAGTAACGAATTAAATTAAAATAGAAGTTTTGATTATGTTTGCTATCTCTTATAACGCCAAATAAGTCTTACTTCAATCGCGTGTGATGGTTACATGCACTTATTTTTCTATATTAATCTCGCTATAATTACATCACGATAATAACATATCACTAACTAACTAACTACCACCGGTTTGGACAAATTACCCAGTCATCGAGAAAACCCAGCAAGAAACTTTTTGACATATATACATTTTTTTAAATATAACGTTACTCGTATTTAGTCGATGCACAGAGAGAGATGTCAATTCCAGACATCACCATCGTTCGCATCTTGATCCACCTCATAATGACCTTTTGATATCAAAACACACATCACACCTTCTTTTTTACTCTCCTATCTCTTTATCTATTTTGTAATTAATGTGTGTGTTTTCTTATTGACTACACGTTGTTCACCTGATAGATCTTCATTGCTTCATCGGGCTTTGATCTATCAGGTTTGGGCACTCAGCCGAATTAGGCAACAAGGGTTCCCAAGCGACCGAACCTCGGTTAGGGGTGTTGTTTTGATTGCAATATCACGAATCAAGCTACCCATCATCTGAACTAAGATAATCATACATATATAAACTAAAAACACATATACGTACCATAATTAGTGTGCCGCATTAACGAATACTTGTATTTCGAAAGTAACAAATTTTGTAAATTATTGGAATTTTTGGCGAATTTTGTAATGTAGTGGCTTTTATATTTCATTCATAATCTTGTGTTATTTGACTTTGTATTTTGAAATACTGGTGGCATTTTACGTAATATATTTCGGTTAATGTGCATAAGTGAAATGGATGGAAAATACCACGGGCATGATTTCTGAGATGACTGGTGAAAACTCTCTGGCCCGAGTGACACACTATCCATCGCCGGTCGCCACTGTCATGCCGGCCTGCGAAAAGCTGGATATGCACAGGCTGATCCCGAAACGCGACCCGCAAAAGCGAATCACTATGACGGGCTTGTGAATTGGATTGACTATTTCTTCATATTCTGGTATAAGTGTTGCCAGAAATCTCTTCGCTCGTTAGCAGTGGCTATGAATATATATCAATTAAGTTAAGATTTTTAATTTTTTTGTGAATTGCAGACAATTTGTATCAGTGTCTACAGTTTCTTTGTTTTTAGATGAGTTTTAGTGTTCTCATTTCTACATAGTTATGTTGTTTTCCTACATTTCTAATTATAATCGTTGGATCACTTCAGTTTACGTTTTATTGCCGACATAACGCTGATAATAACAAGAAAACCTTGACAAATTATATACCTAATATCTCTCATAATATTTCATGAATCACTTTATCTACTGTTTAAACTGCATGGAAATCCGTTCAGTAGTTTTCGAGTTCATCGCGAACAAACAACAGAGAGACATGGCAGAGGACTTTATTTTATAATATGCAGTGATAATATCTATAATATAGACATCACCTTAGTTTATCTATCTCGCTTACTCTTTAACAGGATTATTTAGCGCTAGTAGTGTAGATGATTCTTTTAATTTATAAAGTTTTTTTACATCATAGTTGGCAAATGAACAGATGGGTCACCTGATGTTATGTGATCACCACCGTCCATAGACACTTGCAACACCAAAGGAGTCGCAAGTGCGTTGCCAGCCTGTGTTTGGGGAATGGAAGGGGAGGAGAGGCGGAAAGGAAGGTGGCCCCCCAGGTGTTCTCACTGATCGAACGAAACGCAACAATGCAAGCACTGTTACTTCACGTCGATTTTCTGTAAGAGGGTGGTACTACCCCGTTCATGCTGAAGAAACCAGCGTGGCTTTACCACCTACCAGTTGTTGTTCTTGTTATTCAAGATTACTTGTCTATATGTAGAAGTTATAAAAACTGTCCATATATTAAAAGAATCTTAGAGCGATAAACTGCGTATCATTGTCAAAATCAAGAATATCTTAGTCGATTGAGGCCTTGAGATAGCGCTTATGAACGGCGCTGACAAACAACCCACTCATCAAGAAGAACCGGCACCAAACTCAATTTCAATTATACATATTTTTACAATCTATATAGTTACATTCGTTTTTGGCTGATGCACAGAGATTAGTGTTGTTTCCGAACATCACCATCGTTCACATATTTATCCACCCCGTGATAGCCTTTAGACATTAAAACCAGCTTGACATGGTGCTTGAAATCACTATGTGCTTTAGGACTTTGTTATAAAATCTAATACTGTGTTACATTAATCAGGAATG